>JADBJO010020109.1:20000-22500 GCA_016801955.1 Conus betulinus | reverse complement strand
CTGGCCATTTACAATAACAGTTGATTTAATATCCTTATAGAATGTTTCTATCCAGTGACATATACTTTCACCAAACCCGAAAGCCCTTACAACATTCAACATAAAATCCCAATCGAGTGAGTCGAAGGCTTTTTCAAAGTCTATACAGAGCAACAGTCCAGGGAGGTTTTTCGCATTTAAATAATTAATCAAATCATAAATTAGTCTAATATTGTCGCCCATAAATCTGTTAGCCATGAAACCTGTTTGATCCTCACTGATGAGAGATGGTAAAACATTTCTTATTCTTTTTGAAATACATGAGGAAGCTATTTTGTACACTACATTTAGGAGGGAAATAGGACGCCAGTTTTTTTTTTTTTTTTTATATATTCTTTGGGTTTATCACCTTTTGGTATGCAAATAATTAGTCCCTGCTTCTGTGTTGTCGAAAATTCTCCGTCTTTNGCCCTTAACATTAAATAGGACGCCAATTTTTGATATATTCTTTGGGTTTATCACCTTTTGGTATGCAAATAATTAGTCCCTGCTTCTGTGTTGTCGAAAATTCTCCGTCTTTGTAAGATTCATTTATAGATCGTACAACCAGTGGGCCCAGTGTTTTCCAAAAGAATTTAAAGAATTCGGCGCCAAAGCCATCTGTACCTGGGCTTTTACCATGCTTCATATTTTTTAAAGCTTCGCTTGCTTCCTCTATAGTGATTTCTCCTTCCAATATGTTTTTCTCACACTTTCAGATAACTGTGGAATTTTTTTTAACAAGTTTTCTGATTTCGCACTTTTCAGTTATCTTTTTCTTGTATAAATTTTCGTAAAATGTTTCAACCTCCTTCAAAATATCTTTTTGTTCGGTTATTATTTCATCATCTTTAGTCACTAGTTTAGTCATTTGTTATTAATATAGTTTCTCTTTTCAAGGTTGCAAAAGTATTTTGATATTTTTTTCACCATCTGCAATCCATCTTGCTTTTGATCTTAATAATACACCTTCCATTTTTTGTTCCCTGATTGCTCTTAGTTCATAGTTTTTTTTTCTTCAATCATTCTTAATTCAATCTCTGTTTTATTCTCAAGATTTTCAAGACTTTCAATGCGTTTTAAAATCTTGTTCTCTTTTTCTGTTGTTGTTTTCTTTTTCATTGTAGCGTAAGCTATTGATTTCCCTCGAATTTTCATCAACAGAAAAATCCAAAAAATTTTTATCGGAAATCTTGAATCTGAGTCCAGATTTTATTAACTCAGACAATACTGACTGATCTTCTATCGCTGATTGATCAACTGCGTATTCTTTTATAACTTCCAGAATTAACTTATTAATTTCGTCTACATATTGCTTATCCTTTAATAGAGATACATTAAATTTCCAGAATCCTTTGAATTTTTCATTTTTACCAAATTTCAAGCATAATGTAACCATCGAATGGTCAGACCGATAGCCTGGTTCAATGTCAGATTTTTCATGATAAATATAAAAGATAATCAGACAATAGAAAGAAGTCTAGTCGGCTTTGTTTCAGAGGAGTTCGTTTTCGCCAGGTATATCTCCTACAGTCCGGATTGTCTTCCCTCCATATATCTGCCAATCCTATTTCTTCTGTCATGTTTATGAGTTCTTCTCTTGCTTTCGGATTATTATCTTGTACATAATTATAACAGTCTAGATGTGGATCCATTGTGATGTTCCAATCACCCACAGCAATAATATTATTAATATTGTAACTCTTTATAGTTTCTTTAAGTGAATTGTAAAATATCGGACTATCTTTATTAGGCCCATACACATTAACCAGGAGAAAAACTGTTTTTCAAATGAACTAAATGTTACAATATGAAGTTTCCGTTTTCATCTTGTTGTACATCTGTAATTTTGAATTCAAAATTATTCGAAAACAATACAGCTACACCTCTGGAATTTGAACGAAACGAGGCAAATAAGCATTTATATCCCCATTCTGCAGTTACATACTTCTCTAGTTTATTAGTAAAAATGGGTATCCTGTAAACAGTATATTGAATATTTTTTCTGTTTTAAATAATGGAATACATCCCTACGTTTATGTAAATCACCGAGCCCTTGACAGTTTAATGAAGCAATTGTCATGCTATCCATGGCGATTCAGTGAATAATTGTTTCATATATACAGAACTTAAAACAAAGTAGGCCAAAATGATCAGAAAACAAGAATGTAACCCAGCTCTTCCAAAAAACACAGCTTATGTAACAATGATTCTCATACAATACATTAATGTACCGTACCCCCAGGTCTGAAACACAAAAACAAACAATGACAAACACAAAGATTGAAAAATATATACATGTTGTATGGATTAAACGCATGAGAAGTATGATAAATGCATAAAAGAAAATCAAAAGCTCCTTGACCATTGCAAGCGGATAATGACGCAACAGCGTCTTTGAGGGAATACAAAGATAATTTCTCACACAATCAGATTCATTTTAACGATTAATAGCTTAACTTAAGGGGGAAAAAAAAAGGAA
>JADBJO010020109.1:0-5000 GCA_016801955.1 Conus betulinus | reverse complement strand
CTATTATCAGATAACTGTAGATCCAAATAACGCTGAACACGTATAAAACGGTTTATACCATTGCAAACAACATTACATTCTAAGATACGACAGGATGAATTTCCCACTATATCGATTATTTCATCAAAAGATTTCAGCGCATAGTTGTTTGTCAACATGTCGCCTACGCTTAGTATGTTTTTATTAATCCAGTGTTTAAAATCACATGAGACACAGGCAACTCTCAATGGTTGTTGCTATTAACCAGGCACGTAAAACCAAGTTCCAAAAATGTGATTTGATAAGTTCAAATCCCTTAAATTGTGCACTTTTTACTGTTGCATAAAAAACAGACACACTTTTCTCCAAATGCAGAAAACATGTTTCTGGCGGTCCCCGAAACCACACAATTCAAAGGAATTTAAACCTGATTCTTTGGAAATACAATCAAAAGCATGAAAATAATCGATAGTTAGTAGAAAGCTTGGTCTATTGTCTTGACGCAGCTGATCTGTGACATCATCAATCAAACGAAGCAATGTAGATACTCGTCTTCCTTTCAGACATCCAACTTGATCACCGCAGATCAGATGATCTATGACACTACCTAATCGCCGTGCCAGACTTTTAGCTAGGAGTTTATAGTCCACATTAGTTAAAGATATCGGTCGCCAGTTCTTTAGACCATTCCTTGATAAACTTTTTCCTTTATGTATAAGTGTTATAGCGGCCTTACGCTGAGAAGAGGACATGCTACCTGTTTCAAATGCAGCGTTAAAAGACGCCATTACATACTTAACGATACGACTCAAGAACAATTTGTAGAACTCGGCTGTTAGTCCATCACTGCCGGGATTAGCACCATTTTTCATTTCTTTCAGAGCACTTCTAAATTTCTTTGCTCTAAAAGATTACTATCACAATACTCTCTATCGTAATAGATAAAGAGGTACAACCACACCCACGCAAGAACGCTTGCGTTTCTTTGCAACATATTATCACTATTTATATATTTTTCTTATATAAATTCTTAAAAATAATCCCTCTGTGCAGCTAGAATGTTTTTTTTCTGTCCCGTAACCTCAAACTCCATCTGCATTTTTTGATATTTTCCATAATTTTCGAGTTAGCACGGGCTTTCTCTAAACCAAGAAAAATGTAGTGTTCAAATCAGCGTAAAGGTGTGCATTTTTATTTCTAGCTGACAATGCTTTCTCTTTTGAAAACTTGATGGTACATTCTTTGATCTCTTAACTTTTAATAATTCCCAAGTTACCTGATCGTCTTCTTCAGGGTCCTTTTCAAAATCGTCTAAAAAAAAAAGTTGTTCAAATACTTAAACATAGTTTATGTCAGAAAGTAAGGAGATACGAAATTTCCAGTACCCCCTTGACCATGTTCAGTATCTACAAACTTAACAGACATGAAGCATCCTCTGTGATCGGAGAAAGACACACTCTGAATAGTACTTTGCACCACTTTTTCAAAGATGGATGAGTTGGTCAACATGTAATCTATTCTTCTAGCAATAAATGGGTTTCTTCTTGACCAGCTAATTCCTTCTCTTCATTATGAAATAATCTCCCATGTGTCGTGTAAATCACATTCACTGAGCATCCTAGTGAATCTCTGTACAATACGCTGATCATGATATTCACCACTTATTACATCATACTCATTATCTAAGACAGCGTTAAAATCACCACACACGACAATATTACTGACATTTACATTTTTAATAACATCCTCTAGTTTATCAAAAAATACATGTTTTTCTCGTAAAATATTAGGGGCAGAAACATTTACCACAACTGCTCGTCCCCTCAAATTACTTTCAAGGCCAAAATTCGTTCAGATGCACACACAAGCTCAGTCTCCACAGGCAAGCCTTTTTTTAATTGATATAACCAACCCACCGCTGTGTGTACTTTTGTCAGTAAAAGTCAGCTTCCCACCCCATTCTTTTCGCCCATTTTTCATTCACATTTCCAGTGATATATATTTCTTGTAAACAGATCACGTCACACACCACGATTTTTCCAAAAAAACTTATAAACACATATTCTTTTATTGATAGATCTTATCCCTCTCACATTCAAAGGGAAAAAAAAAAAGACATTAAGAGAAGATAAAGCCATTTTAGGAAGGTAATCAAAGGAAAGTCCACGAGATGCGCCGAAAACCGTTCAAACATTCATCATCCATGCCCATCCCATGTCACTGTCTGTCTGTGGCTGAACGAGCAGTGGACAGCTTAGCAGTTTTTTTTTCTCACGTTTGTCACAATGACTGGGGGAATCCCTCTCTGTAGAACACGGTCGTTTCGGAGTTTGCGATCGAGAACGTGTTGCAAACTCCAGTTTAGACTGACCTGTCCGAACCGGATCTTTTTCCTTATCCACGTTTTTTTTTTTTTCCCTTATTGTCCCTTCCCTCCCTCTTGGATGGTCTACCACTCCTCTTCTTTTTCCCTGTTCCCCATGACGGACAGAGTTCAAGTCTGACTGACAGTCCTCCACCACGTCCGTCTTTCCTTCTGTCTCACTCTTTGTCTGCCCTGTCTCTTTTAGCGTTGTCAGTCGCATCACAGTCAGTGTCATTGGAAAACCGAGGTGTGTGTGTGTGTAGGGGGGGGGGGGGGGGGGGGGGGGGGAGGGGGACGGAGGTGGTGAGGAGGGGTGGGTGAGGGTGAGAGGAAGAGTGTTTTTTGATGTTTCTGGCAGCCCACAATGTCCGACTGTCCGATGTCTGGAAGGGGGGGGGGGAGGGGGGGGGGGGGGACGGGAGTGCGGGGTGGGGAAGGGAAGCAGAAAGGGGGTGGGGGGTGAGGGGGGGGGGGGGGGGGGGACACTGCGCTGGGACAACACCGGTAAGTTGAAAACTAGTTGTCCGATTCTATGGTACTGAACGTGGTAACTATCTATTCATTGCTCTCAAGCGCACACGTACGCGCGCGCGCGCGCACACACACACACACACACACACTACACACACACACACACACACACACACACACACACGCCGCGTGCGCGCGCACACAACAACATACACACACATATATACACGCACACACACACACACGAACGCGCGCGCACACACGCACACATACTCATACACAAACGCGAGCACACACACACACACACAACACGCACACACACACACACGCACGCACGCACGCACGCACGCCACGCACACCACAACACACACACACCACACACACCTACACACAAAACGCATGCGCGCACACACACGTACACACACACCAAACACACATACACGCGCGAGCGCGCGCGCGCACACATACACACACACAAACACGCGCGTTTTGCGCACAAACATGCATACATAAACGCGCGCGCGCACACACACACGCACATATATACTCGCGCTTGCGAGTGGGGCGCTCACACACACACACACGCACCCACAACACACACACACAACACACACACACACCACACCACACACACACACACACAATGCGCGCGCGCGCGCGAGAATGCGCGCGCGCGGACACGCGTTCATGCGCGTACACCATGCCACACACAAACGTGCGCGCGCTTGCGCACGCACATATACACACGCGCTCGCGAGAACGCGCTCGCCGCTCGCACACACACACACACCACCACACACACACACACACACACACACACACACACACACACGCATGCTGTAAAAACGAAGGTTGATGAGCTTCGCTCTATGAACGAAGCAGAAACGAACACCGTAGTAAGCTTTCCTTCACTGCCTTCTTACGGCCTACTTTGTCGCCCTTGCGACAAAGACAGTGTGCAGCAATGTCAACATATGAAAAGTAACGACAAAGTGTGCAAGCGGCGACAAAGTGTGCAAACTTGTCGATAGTTTTTCATGGCTGGGACGACAAACTGTGCAGCACACTTTGTCGTCGGCGACAAAGTGTGCAGGGGCGACAAAGTATGGACGTAACACTTGCCTGTCCACCTGGTCATAATTATACTACTGCATTCTTTATGTTGTTGTCACAACGATCGATCAACTTCACTGATGAAAATAGAACAAGGCCAGACATCAGAGAGAGAGAGAGAGAGATGAGAGGAGAGAGAGAGGAGAGAGGAGAGGGAGAGAGAGAGGAGAAAGACAGAGGAAAGACGCAAGACAGACAGACAGAGGACAGACACAGACAGACACAGAGAGAGAGAGAGAGAGAGAGAGAGAGAGAGAGAAGAGGGGGAAGAGAGAAGAAGACAACGATGGATGAACATCACTGAGAAATAGAACAAGGCTTAGACAGACAGACAGACAGATAGACAGTCAGAGAAGACAGCGATGGATGAAACATCAGTGATGAAATCAAACAAGGCCACAGGCAGACAGACAGACAGACAGACAGTCAGACAGACAGACAGAAGGGTGAGAGAGAATTGAAACAGACCACTAACACAAAACACACGTACGAACACACAATGAGAGAGAGAGGCAGAGAGAGAGGAGAAAGACAGGGACAGACACATAGACAGACGCGCACAAAAAGACACACACGCGCGCGCGCGCGTGCATACACACATGCACAATGCATTGCGAGCACACACCACACCACACACACAAAACACGCAACGCACCACGCAGACGCGAACATCACACGCGCGCACGCGCCACGCACACACAAACACACACACACACAACACAAAACACACACAACACACACACACACCACACGCACACACATACGCAATGAGAGAGAGAGAGGGAGCGAGGAGGAGCGTGACAGGAGGACAGAGTCTCACACAACATTACACATCAAAGCACACACACGCGACGCGTGCCTTGCGCGCGCGCGCATCACTGCACACACACACACAGCACACACAAACAACACACACACCACACATGGTGCGCGCACGCACGCACTCAATACCAAACACACACCAAACACCACACACACCACACAATAGAAAGTGAAAGGAGAGCGACGAATGGGATAAGAGAATGAGAGCGATTACAGAGACAGACAGTGGAAAGCGAACACAAACGGCTCG
>JADBJO010020108.1:16473-31944 GCA_016801955.1 Conus betulinus | reverse complement strand
TGACCCCCCCCCCCCCCCTGGCGCACCTTATAAGTAGGATGACTGGCATCCCATATTTGTCCATGATGCTTCACCGGCCCTCTCGATTTGATGGTATTGAAGGCCTGGGTCAGGTCAACAAAGATGGAGAACAGGTACGGCAGGCAGTTCACCAGAATCCTGGCAAAGTATCTTTCCTGCTGTAGAAAGGACGGATATTTGCCTTGGTTGTTGTCACAAAGGCTGAATGTTCGCTTTTGGAAGTATAAATGGATGATGGATGCATCTTTGAAACTCCTAAGGGATCGTCTCCTGCTGCCACATCATCAAGAAGAAACAAATGATGCAGCTTTTCAGTCAGAGCAGTGCTGCCGTCTTTGTAGACCTCAGCTGGCACGGAGTCTACGCCAGGATATTTTGCCACTGGACATCAAAACATGTCGCTTTCTTCTCTGTCTCCGAGGGGGATGGTGGGTTATCCATTTTTTCGTTGGTAGGCTCTTGAGAGTGCCCGTCTATGGCTTTGTCAATGATGGATGACGGGCGGTTTTTTTAGTACACTGTTGAAGTGTTCTGCGCAGCGTTCCAAGATCTTTTCCTTGTCAGTGTTCAATGTGTTTCCATCAGTGCTGAGCAGTGGGGGTGGGACTGATGATGTAGGTCGATAAATTATTTCCTAGGCTTCATAACAGTTCTTCAGATCATGCCTGTCAGCATATCCTTTGGATTTCGTCAGCTTTGTTTCCCAGCCATGTGTTTTTGCATCTTTCATAGATTTTTCTTGTACTGTTCTGAGTATGTTGTTGAACGCATCTTTTCTGGATGTGGACTTGGTGTCACCGAGATGAGCTTTGTGCAGAAGATGTTTCTCATCCAGTAGCTGCTGGATGTCATCGCAGTTCTCATCAAACCAGAACTTGTGCTTCTTGTCTGCTGGTCCCAGGATCTCTGTAGCAGTGTTGTAAACCAGTTCTCTGAAGGTCGACCAGTTGGCTTCCACATCCTGCTTGTCTAGAGAGGCGGATTCCAAACATTCTTCCAGAGTATACAAACAACTCTTTGGTTTTTGTGTTTTTTCAGCTTGGTGACATTAAGCTGTCTAGGAACCTGTTTGCCTTGCGGGTGTTCTCTTGGGGTGAATCTGGATGTTGAACTTGCTGACTGGAAGACGGTGGTCAGTCAAGCACTCAGCACCACTCATGAACTCACATCCTGCCTATCCTCTTCATGACAATGACGTAGTGAATGTGGTGCCAATACTTGGGGCGGGGATGCATCCATGATGTCTTGCTATGGGTAGGGAGGTGGAAGACTGTGTTGGTGATCAGCAGATCAAGCTCAGCTCAGGTCTGGAGTAGCAGAGACCGTTACTGTTGCAGTGGACTATTCTGTGTTTGCCGATGACACCTTTCCAGAAATCACTATAAGAACCGACTCTCACGTTGAAATCACCAAATATGTGAAGCTTGTTTAGAAAAACAGCGATGATAGAGTGAAGATCCTCGTAGAATTCGTCCTTCACATCACAAGATATGACAGGGCTGTCGTCGCTCTTCACTTGCTCTACTATTCAAACAAAGGTATGGCCAGAACCCTTTCCACAAAGTTTACCCTGTCGCACAAGCCGGGTCTGACTCAAGGCTGCGATGTCGATGTTATACCGGGCAAGTTCTTTCCCAGTTAGTGCTGTTCTTCTCTGAGGCCTGTTTGCGTCGTCTCTATCCAGGAGGTCCACACATTTCATGTGCCAAGGGTGAGAAGAACAATCCTCGTCTTTTTCTTGTGAGTTTTGAGTTTTGACCGCTGTTATAGCCCCCCCCCCCCCCCCCCCCCCCCTGCAGTGAGCTGGCTAGGGAATAGTGCAGACAATGTTAAGGGCACCTTTTTAGCACCTTACTCATGCTACTGAAATGTGCTGTGCTATCCTAAAAAGGGCTGCTCGGTCGCTTAGGTGGCTGCCCAACTCTGCTGCTGCTCCAGTTCAGTGGAGAACGACTCAATGGCCTGAGCCGCCTGAGTGGAGGTTTGTGGATACAGCTCGCCCATCGCCACAGGACTTGGCAAAGAAATAGGGATGAGGTGAATAGGAATTGATGATGATGATGATGATGAGATGATGATAGAAGTGACTTGCGCAGTAATTTTGTTTGAAGTGAGGAGCAGTTGCGCCATCTATCGACCTTACTCTCGTCCAAAACCATCGGAGTCCAGCAGCAAGACAGGCTGAAGATGGCTGCAGGTGGAGTGAGATGCAGTGGATGAGCATGATGTTTCTCGTGTCTCACCATGCTCAATGCACTCCACAATGCTTCGCAAAGGGTTCACGGCGCTGTTGAAGAACATTTAGTTGTGACTGGCTGCATGGAATATTTCACATCGTCCATTTTGAATCGGGTCATCCTAATCAACATTTGCTAATGTGGTCAAATCTATTTCGAATGGTCTTGGAGGAGTAAGGCGCATATCTGACGGTTACAATTTAGAAGGGAGACAAGACAGGGGGAACTTTTGTCAAAGACGTCATAGCAATGACGCGTTGCAAGCCTCCTTTTATTTATCGCTTTTAGATCTTTGTATTTTCGGTCAGTGTAATGCTATCGTTGATTTGTTTTTAAAACGTTTGGAAAGTGAATGTATGCCTAATTGTTCAGTATCGTTTTTGGATCGATTGATCATGCGATTGGAAATATTCAAGATTATGTGAGAATGTTCTCCAGGTTTCCGTAAGTTGCTAGTGCACTGCCGAAGAGAATGTTGTAGAAGCTGACCGAATTACATCGCATACGTTAGTCACAATTTCATTGGTTAAGCTTACTGATATGCAGAATATTCTAGAAAAGAATAATCGAGTATGTTCGAGAATATTTCTTTAGATAACGTATATAAAAGAATGAGAGCTGTGCGACTGAGAGAGAGCAATGAGATTTGTTGGAGAGTTCTAATCTAGAACGTTTCTAGTCTAGTGTTCGAGTCTTCATTGAGTTTGAGTCTAGTCGACGAGAAGCTGCCATTAGTAGAAACTAGAATATTCGCTGCTGCATGTACGATTGAGTTCCCGAAGGTCAGTGGTTTGTTTTTGTTCCTATAGTCTTCAACGTTTGTAAATAAAAGGATCCTCTTCGTTTCAATACCGCCTGGGTGTATTTTGTCGTCTGCAAGCTGAACACCTACCACATGATCTACAACGAACACGTACAAGCTAAAGTACTGCACTTACCTTGTACAGAGGAAGTCAGCGCATTTTAGCATTGTAGCACTGACGCAGTCAAGGCCACACAACTATAGTGGTCAAGTTTTTGTTGTCTGGATCATGGGTGGCCTGATGTACAGGAAGACAGGGTGCCTGCACTGACACTTCTGACAAAATGTCCGGAGAAGAATACTGTTGCTGACCCCCCGAACAATATGATGGGTACAGCAAATTCAGTCAGGACTAAGCAAGACCAGATGTTAACAAAAGCCATTGTTCTAATACAGCATTTTGATGGCACATCCAGGAGCAGGATTCTGTATAGTATTTATGGATTAGTGGAGAATGATACAGCATTTTGATAGCATATCCAGGAGCAAGATTCTGTATTGTATTTATGGATTAGTGGAGAGTGAATCAGAGTGATACCTACGGTTACTATACTGAAAGGGACTCGCGACATTCCTTTGTCCACACCGCATTGATACGAAACGGCCATGTCATAGAAGCTGATTTTAGTATGGTCAGTGCCTGGAGCATTAACAGTAATAAAATGATAACAATAATAGAAATTGAGTATAACAGTAATAACAACTATAATAAACAACAATAATAACGATGATAATAATAATAATAATAATGATAATTATGATAAAAATGATGATTGTTAATGATAATGGTACAGTAACAACAACAATAATAACAACAATAATAACTATGATAATAATAATGATAATTATGATAAAATGATAATTGATAATGATAAATAATGATAACAATTATTTTAATATTATAACAACAACAACACAATACTACTACTACTAATGATGATATAATAATATAATAATAATAATGATGATAATGATGATGATGATGATGATGATGATGATGATGATGATGTCGACGATGACAACACACAACAACAACAACAACAACAACAGCAACAATATGATATTCAACAAGAAGCTCTTTTAGACAATGTGTTAACACTGTTCTCGCAAAAAAGAATGTAACTATTTCACACTAACCTCAATTCATTCACTCAGTTCACAAACTTCTTCAGGTCTTGCAGACGACCGATTTGCCTGACATGAACAAGCCATTCTGTGTTCACACACCCCGATTCTCTGTAAGTTTTCTGGGGGGAAAAGTAATCTTCGCGTTTCAGTCAACCCCAGTTCTCTGTAAGTTTTCTATGGGGGGGAAAAATCATCTTTGTTTCAGTCAACCCCAGTTTTCTCTGTAAGTTTTCTCTGGGGAACCCCCAATTCTCTGTAAAGTCATCTTTGTTTCAGTCAACCCCCAGTTCTCTGTAAGTTTTCTACGGGGGGAAAAGTCATCTTTGTTTCAGTCAACCCCAATTCTCTGTAAGTTTTCTGTGGGAGGAAAGTCATGTTTGTTTTGGTCAATGAAAACAATGCATTCTTCCCGTGAGGACAACCACCTCATCAACTTTTCAGATCACCATTTCTGTCGACGGCAGACATTCCGAGGCCTCTCAAGGGCTGTGAGGGCTGGGAGGGGCTATGTCCAAGTGACGGATCCAACGCACAGGGTGCTCGCCCCTGAAAGACAGGACACTCTCTTAATACGATCGGCTGTAATGTGCTGTGTTGTGTTGTGTTGTGCCGTGCCGTGTCGTGTCGTGTCGTGTCGTGTCGTGTGTCGTGTCGTGTTGTTTTGTGGTGAGTGCCGTGTGTGCTATGCTATGCTGTGCTGTGCTGTGCTTTGCTTCACTGTACTGTGCTGCGCTGTGCTGTGCTGTGCTGTGCTGTGCTGTGCTGTGCTGTGCTACACTGTATCTTTGTGCGCTCACAATTTAGCATCTGATCACTTGCATGTTCTGTCCTAGCCGTGTAAAAATGGACTGTTTAAACTGTAGTTTACACTAAACAGAACTCTTCTTCTTCTTCTTCTTCATCTCTTCTTTTTCTGCGTACGCAGGCTGATACCCCGTCGGACACTCCCTATATGGTCAGGCAAGTATTAATCCCATCTACCCTACAAAGGGAGTGGAGTTTTGTGTGTATGACCGTTTTTTTTTTATCCTGCCATTCAGGCAACCATACTCCGGGGAAGGTGCATGCTATGTGTAACGTGTCATCCATACCAACGGCCAAACAGGCCTTCTCTTCCGAAAGCTGGTAATGGGATTGTATGTGTGTGCAAGATGTTATGCGTGCATTCACACACGCAACCTCGGTTTATAGTCTCATTCGAAGGACTGTATGGGAAATGGAGTTAGAACTAACGTTAACTCCGAGGGAAAACTTCCCCTGTACCGAAACGGCCCGGCGGAGATTCAAACCCGCAACCGGCGCTCTATCAACTGAGCTGTTCCGGCCCCCTCTAAACAGAACTGACTCGGATGATCGGAGCACGGCCATTCAGTCAGATGTGTGCCGAGCAGAAGCTGGGGTCGTTGTCATTATCAGTGACGGTAGGAAAAAGAAGCCGCAGTGGATAGCTGTATAATTGATAGTGATGGACGTCACTGGACGTTAGCTCCACGCCGTTGATAGCAGAGCATCTCAACTGAAGACTAGCAGTAAGTCCTATAATCACACTGTCTAGTGTCTGACAGCAACATGCGCATTGCTCATACAGCAGCTTGTACCGGGAACACAGCGCTGCACCTGATACAGACGGCAGCCAACAATTGTGCAGATGTATTTGTAGGTTGTAACTATTGATTACAGTGAATCTCTCTCTCTCTCTCTCTCTCTCTCTCTCTCTCTCTCTCTCTCTCTCTCTCTCTCTGTCGCTCTCTGTCTGTCTGTCTGTCTGTCTCTCTTAGTACATGCGTACGGGTATGTTTCTGTGCAGGTGTACAAACGTGCGAGCATTCGCCGCGCGCGCGCGCGCGTGTGTATGTTGGCGAGAAAACTGTTCGCACGCTTGTTGTTTTTGTTTTCAAGGTGTCAATGTCGATCAAGCCCGTGACTGATTTATGTCGTGGAATACTGACGCAGAATAGTTGGACAAAGATCTATGCCCCTGCACATAAATCAGGAGAGAGAGAGAGATATATGCCCCCCGGCACATAAATCAGGACAGAGAGAGGAGGAGAGAGATGAGATGAGAGAGAGAGAGAGAGAGAGAGAGAGAGAGATGAGAGAGAGAGAGAGAGAGAGAGAGAGAGAGAGAATGTCATGTCAAAACGGAGCAAAACACACTGGATTTCATTTTAAGCGATGCCAAAAACGTACGTGAAGAGATGGCCTTTCACATTCTTTGTACAACAGAAGTAGGTATAAGGTAGGCCTGAGTGAAATGCCTTTTCAAAGACACGTTCTCAGTGCATGAAGTGCAGACACGTTTTTGTTTTTTTCAAGTGTCAAAACAGTAACAGGACCGGACAATATAAGCGGTAGGCAGCCGAGGGTGTGTGTCTATTAACTCTCAGATGTGTTTTGTTAAATCTATAGTTAGTTTCTTAAGGAATGTTCTATCCTAAGTGTTAAATTAAAAAAATCCACTATGTCTATCCTAAAGAAATGAAGTCGATCAACTTTAAACAGATTCTGCTCTGTCGCTGTGACTTCCATAGTCATGAACTTCCTTTGCAATTAAAAAAAAAAAACACATATGATGCACTGTTGTCATATATGCACATATAACCATGTATTTCAAGGTAAACTTCACGATCTGCACTCTTCTGTCCAAAAATGGATCAAACCATTACTATCTGCTCTGTAAACTGCCAGGGATTATGAGACTTCAAAAGAGAAGAGATGTTTTCATTATTTAAGGGGAAAGGGTCATAATATATTCCTTTTTTCAAGACACTCATTTAAATCCTAACATGGACAAGTACTAGACAGCCGAATGGGGATATCAGCGCTATTAAGCCTCTCATAGTACAAATTCTAGGGGTGTTGCTATCCTGTTTAATAACAACTTTGAATTTAAATTCAAGAAAGTTTATAAAGATACGGAAGAAAAACTATATGTTTGTTTCACTGAATTTCATGAACAAAGAATTTCGTGTAATTAATGTTTATGGTCCGAATAGAGATTACCCCGACTTATATCAAGAAACTGAAGACCATATATATGAAATGAGAACACTAAATCAGAATCTTATACTACCGGGAGAATGGAATTTAGTGTTAAATCCAAACATTGATTATGATAATTACAAGCATATTAATAACCCTAAAGTTGCCGAAAAACTTGAAGAACTGATGGTAGATGTAGATGTAATCGACATTTGGCGTGAGCTCTATCCCGGTAGCAGACAATTTACTTGGAGAAGAGCTACACCAAGACAACAAAGCAGACTAGATTTTTATCTCGTAAGTGAACATTTATGTCTGATGTCGCTGACCGCGAAATTACCCCTGGTTACAGGGCTGATCACTCTATGGTGGTGTTAAAGTTTAAAAACGGGCTTCAGGTGAAACCAAACACATTTTGGAAGCTTAACTGCTTTTTATTAAAAGATTCTCAATATGTCACTAGGGTCAGACATACAATTAAAGACACTATAAAAGAGTATGCAATAAGATACGATGACAATATGGAATTTGACCAAACCTATTTAAGCAATTTAGAATTTAACATAACACAAAAGTTGTTTTTAGATGTATTACTGATGAAAATCCGTTCCCTGACAATAGGATATTCGTTATTTTAAAAAGAACAAACGCAGAAAAAGGAAAAAGAACTTTTAATAAATATTCAAACCCTTAGAAAGACAAAATCCAAAGACCATAGAAAATTTGACAAAACTAAAAACAATGAACGAAAGACTTCAGGCTATAAGAGAAAAGAAAATGGAAGGTGTTTCTGTTAAGATCAAGAGCAAGATGGATCTCTCAAGGGGAGAAGATAACAGATTACTTCTGTGGGCTGGAAAAAGAAAAATTATGTTAGTAAGCAAATGAATAATTTACAAGATAATTATGGAAAGACTCTAACAGACAATAAGGATATTATTTATGAAGTCAATAACTTCTATAAATGTTTTATGAAAAGAAAAAAACGTACAGGAATGTGACATACACGAAATAGTTCAAGATCTTCCAACACTTTCAGAGAAGAGCTCAACGGCTTTAGAAGTAAATATAACCTTAACGGAGGCAACAACAGCGCTCAAGCATAGAAAAATAATAAAAAAGCCCTGGGACTGACGGTTTCACCTGTGAATTCTTTAAAGTCTTTTGGAGTCAAATTGGGATATTCATAGTTAGATCTTTAAACGAAGGGTTAGAAAGGAAAGAATTGTCAGTTACTCAAAAAGAAGGTATCATAATTTGTATCCCTAAGCCTGGCAGACCAAAAGAATTTATTAAAAAACTGGCGACCAATTACACTTTTGAATGTAGTTTACAAGATAGGGTCATCATGCATAACTTCCAGAAGTAAATCAGTTCTCCCAAGTCTAATGAAGATCAGACAGGTTTCATCCTAGGAAGATTCATAGGAGACAATGTTAGGTTGATATATGATACAATGTTTTACTTAAACACAAACAATTTACAAGGATTACTATTATGTGTAGATTTCGAAAAAGCCTTTGATACTGTAAATTGGACTTTTATGTTAAAAGTAGTAAAAGCCTTTAGTTTTGGTGATTCAATGTGCAACTGGATTGAAACTTTTTATAAAAATAGTAAGGCTACTGTAATAGTAAATGGGCAAGCATCCCCTTGGTTTTGAAATTAAAAGAGGATGTAGACAGGGTGACCCGGTTTCCCCCTATTTATTCATTTTATGTGTAGAGATATTAGCCATCATGATAAGACAAAGTAATGATATTAAAGGAATTGTAATATATAAACCAAACAGAACATAAACTTGCACAATTCGCAGATGATACTCAGTTGTTACAAAGTGGTGGCCAAACATCATTTGAGGAAACAATTAAAACTTTAGAGACGTTTGGTACCATTTCCGGTCTAAATATGAACAGCGAAAAGACATCCGCAATATGGCTAGGAAAAGAAAGGAATTCTAACAAAAGATATATGCCTAATCTTAAGTTGGATTGGAATCCACCTAAATTCAAAATACTTGGAATATGGTTAAACGCAGACATAACTGGTTGTGAGGAAAATTAACTATTCTGAAAAAATTCGAAGAAATTAAACAACTATGTAAAATATGGGTAAAAAGAATTCTGACACCAATAGGAAGAATAGCAGTTTTAAAATCTCTAATTCTATCAAAGATAGTATACTTGTGGACACTTTTACCTAGTCCTCCAAATAACGTTATGCAAGCTCTTCAAACACTGTGTTTGAAATTTGTTTGGGAATAATAAACAAGATAGAATCAACGGAAAGACTGCACGAAAAAGGGTAGAAGAAGGGGGCATAGGATTTCCTGATGTTAAGTGTTTCATGCACGCGCTGAAATTAAGCTGGATAAGAAAACTTGAAAAAGCAAATCATAAGTGAAATTAGTTTTTTACTTGCGTTACATCCAAATATCAAAGATGTTTGTAAATATGGACCAAACTTTTTGTTAACTGGTAAACGACAAAACCTTTTTTGGAGAGACACATTTCAAGCATTCAGAATATTCTGCAATAAACCTAAACCTTTGAATGTACCGGAAACAATGGCAGAGCCTCTTTTCTTCGACGATAAAATCAAGTTAGAGAATATTTCTTTAAGGAGATGTGAGTGGATAGACAACAACATGTACTTTATATTGCAGATGTGTGCAAAAAATAATGGGAACTTTATGTCGTTTGCGGAATTCGCTGATAAGTATAACATAATAAGAACCAACTTTTTAAGCTATAGAGCTATCATTCTGAGAATACAAAAGTTTGTTAATACTTTAAACATTGTGTTGGTAGATTGTAACAAGACTCCTCTTTCTAGAGCACGATACCTTATCCATTCTGTTAAAAAAGGAACTCAGTTATATTATGTAATTTACTAGATGATAAAACAATACCAAAATGCACTCAAAAGTGGAATGAAAAACTGGAAACTAATATTAATTGGAGACAACTTTTAGAAAAGTTAAACAGATTCAAGAAATAAAATTAAAATGGTTTCAGATCCGAATAATACATAAAATTATAGCAACCAATGTAATTCTTTCATCTGTGGGAGTAAAACCCGATGACAGATGCAGTTTCTGCCGAGTAAGAAAAGATAGTATAGAGCACATGCTTTAGAGATGTGAATATGTCAGTCACTTTTGGAAAGACTTTGAAAACGTTGTCAAAGAAAAATGTCTACACATTACATCTTTTTCTGTTAGTGAAGAAATGGTTATCTTTGGTAACAACAATAGTTTTAAATCAGACGGTGTATTCGACTTGATTCTTCCTTCTAGCAAAATTTTTATATTTACACATGTAAAACAAACGACCAGGTGCCTCAATACAACACATTCAAAATAATTCTGAAAAAGCGGTATGAAACAGAAAAATACATACCTTGCACAATGCTTCAATCAAGAAAGTTTCATGTTAATTGGCACTTTTATAAACAGCTTATTAGTATAGAAGTAAACTGAACCATGGATGTAAAATATGTGTGTATGTATGCATACACATATGAGTGCACATATGTAAGTGTGTATGTGTCTGTATACACACACACACACACACACACACACACACACACATATATATATATATATATATATATATATATATATATATATATATGTGTGTGTGTGTGTGTGTGTGTGTGTGTGTGTGTGTGTGTGTATTGGTATGTGAACGTATTATGTATATGGATATATGAAAGTATGTAGGGGCATATGTGTGTATATAAATTATATGACAAATAGTGAATATAGGAACATGACAGCAAAAAAAAAAAAAAAAAAAAGGAGAAGGTAAACAATGGGAAAGAAAGAATTAAAACGAAGTGTAGTCGTTGTTGTTGTATCTGTGAATTTTGTTTTTAGTTTTTTTTTTTTTTCACTTTTTTAAAAATTAAAATGAATTGCATTCTATTTGATTTGGATGTATGTATTAGTAATATAGTGAAAATAATCCTTTTCTATTTGAATGTATGTAAGATAACAAAAATGAATAAAAAAGTGTAAAAAGAAAAGAAACACACACACACCACACACACACTCACACACACACACACACACACACACACACACACACACACACACACACACACACACACACACACACACAAAACGGGACAAATAAACGGACTGTACTTTGCGTCACTTTTAGATACCAGTATATTGACCCATTTTAGTTTGCTTACAAACATGGCCGAGGCTTTGAGGATGTTTTTAGACCATTCTTCACAATGTGTGGAAGCTGCTTTTTGTTTGTTTGTTTGTTTTTTTTTAGGTGTCATTCATTATTCCTCATCCGCATGTGTTTTATGTTTCCGTATACTGCATAACATTTGTTTATTGTCACCTGCAGGCATATATTAGTGTCAACCTTTTTTGCTCCATTATTGCTCCACTGTTGACATTCGTTGAGCCTAGTGACAGCAATTATCAGAAAGCCTGGCAGTAAACATACCTCGATGTCTGAAAGCTGGATGTTATGGACTGCCATAGCTTCCTGTAATCTACCTGCTGAGAGTAGGGAGGAATCTTTGCAAGGTTTATGACTTGAATGACACATTTTGTTTCTGTATAGAGTGAACACACACAGTGCAAGGAATGCTCATGGAACGAGACCAATCCAGGTATTATGCTGATGTATACAGAGGACACGCCTGTCATTCTCAATGGTGTTTGACATAAGGTACTATCTCCAGATGGAAATCTCACCAGAGCTCTTCATGTCGAACCATGTGGAAGAAGAGGGGGGTGCCAGGGCGGCACCACGTTTTTGTTGTTTGCAGACACGTTTCATACACACCTTGCTTTCTGTTTCTTACCGTCCTGTTACACAGTCAGTGCCATGCCCCCACCCCCAAACACCCACTCCTAACACATCCTTCTCAACAGGTGATCGTCCTGTTACAACAGTCAGTGCCATGCCCCCACCCCCCAACACCCCACTCTTAACACATCCTTCTCAACAGGTGATCGTCCTATTATAACAGTCAGTGCCATGCCCCTACCCCCAACACCCACTCTTAGCACATCCTTCTCAACAGGTGATCGTCCTATTATAATAGTCAGTGCCATGCCCCCCACTCCCAACACCCACTCCCAGAACATCCTTCTCTCAACAGGTGATCGTCCTGTTACAACAGTCAGTGCGATGCCCCCACTCCCAACACCCACTCCCAGTACATCATTCTCAACAGTTGATCGCCAGACATGAGAACGAGTTTATCAGGGGAAAAAAAACATTATAAAATCCATGCAATAGCAAACGGAGCCATGTTGAACCCAAAATAATGTCTAATCAACCATGACCCCCATTGCAATGCAATTCCAGTGTTAAGGCCTAACATAGATATTCATGCGTGCGAGCAGCACTGTATGATGTCAGGTGACCAACCCCCACAATGTTTTATGCCACAGAATGACATCGATGTGGTCATGTATTTCACACACCTGTCAAACTCTGTGAAGAAACATAGTGAATCTATCGGTAAGCTGTACTATCCAAGAGGCAAGCCATAGTGGTATTTAAACACATAGTGAATCGGTAAGCTGTACTATCCAATAGGTAAGCCATAGTGGTATTTAAACACATAGTGAATCTATCGGTAAGCTGTACTATCCAATAGGTAAACCATAGTGGTATTTTTAAACACATAGTGAATCGGTAAGCTGTACTATCCAATAGGTAAGCCATAGTGGTATTTAAACAAGCCAGCGGCAATCTGAATCAACAAGAATTGTTCACGGAAACCCCCAAGCTGAGATTATGATACTCCAATGTGCCGTCAGCCCCATTGTACAGTTGTCAAACAGGATTCCTGAGGGCTGCCGAAGAAGACAAGCTCACCGCTCTCCACTCCGGTTGCCGTGGACAGAGAGTGGGCTTGAAATGGAGCACCTTCATCATCAGGGAGAAGGTTCAAAGGCTATCGTACAAACTCAGTATCCTCTATCCTCTATGAACAGCGTGGGACATGCAGCTAGAGTTCTGTCAAAGTCCTATCACATCAGGCAAACCATGTTCTTCGATGGACACCCTTGGGAAGAAGACGAAGAGGACAACCAGAGACGAACACTGGCCAAAGGCAGATGCCACAGGAGAGGTATGGCCGACAAACGTGTCGGAGGACGGTTAAATGTTGAAGTATGTAGCTAAAAGAAAACTTCATATTAAGGATTTTTAATGCCTCACCAGCTTAGACATCTTACCATGAGAGCATCATGGAGACAAGGGATGCCTCTAGAGCAGGGTGAAGGTGAGGTGAACTCCATGCATCATGGAGACAAGGGATGTCTCTAGAGCAGGGTGAAGGTGAGGTGAACTCCATGCATCATGGAGACAAGGGATGTCTCTAGAGCAGGGTGAAGGTGAGGAGAACTCCATGCATCATGGAGACAAGGGATGTCTCTAGAGCAGCACGTCTAGGGACGGGATTCCACGTTTGTCACTGTCTATGAAGGCCAGGGGAACTCGCCTGTCAGCTGGGTGCCCATACCATTTGGAGACGTCACACACACTTCGCTTCAGATCTAGGGTCTGCTAAAAACATTCTGATGTACAGACTTTGTGCAGGAGCACACACGCCCAAGGTGTGTCTACAAAATTCTGATGTACAGGCTTTGTGCAGGGAGTACACCATTCTAAGGTGTGTCTACAACATTCTGATGTACAGACCTTGTGCAGGAGCACACCATGCCAAGGTGTGTCTACAACATTCTGATGTACAGACCTTGTGCATGAGTACACCATTCTAAGGTGTGTCTACAACATTCTGATGTACAGACTTTGTGCATGAGCACACGATGCCAAGGTGTGTCTACAACATTCTGATGTACAGACCTTGCCTACAACAGATGTAAACATTCTCATGTACAGACCTTGTCTACAACAAATGTAAACATTCTCATGTATAGACCTTGCCTATAGCAGATGGAAACGTCACACATTAAGAATACTCTTGATGGATACGTTTTGAAGCAGAAGGATTTGAAAACAATTCAGGATACTGTGATACTATTTCCGGTTATGCGTTTATTCTCTAGTAATTATGTGGAGAATGTATGTCTCCGCGCGACACACACACACACACACACACACACACACACACACACACACACACACACATACGCGCGCGCGCATGCACGCACGCACACACGCACGCACGCACACACACACACACACACACACACACACACACACACACACACACACACACACACACACACACACAGGACATTGTAGGATGGCCTTGGGCAGGGAGTCATGGTGTAGTACATGCCCGTGTCAGGCCAGCTTACAGTGTCTGATCGCTGCTTGTTATCATCAACATCGTCCTCCTCCTCCTCCTCCTCCTCCTCCTCCTCACTGACCACCATTTGAAACAAAGTCACTGAGTCTATGACTGTCATGCAGCTCTTGTTGGTAATTTCCTCTTCACCTCCCTCGCTGTGGTGTGTTCATGTCCAAGTGAGCGGTATTGGCAACTTCAGGGACACTGGTGTTGGGTTGGATGGACATGGCAGCGCCCTCCATAGGGAGATCTTCACATTCGTTTTCTGCAGGACAAAATATTCATTGTTGTGAAGGGGTAGCGCAGTGCAAGTGTGGATGGTGTTCTGCGTTTGCTGGATCAGAGCAGATCCTCTGGACACCACCAAAGTGACCGGCAGACCAGATCCTCTGGACACCACCAAAGTGACCCGGCAGACCAGATCCTCTGGACACCACCAAAGTGACCCGGCAGACCAGATCCTCTGGACACCACCAAAGTGACCCGGCAGACCAGATCCTCTGGACACCACCAAAAAGTGACCCGGCAGCGGTGCAGCCTCTCCTCCTGTGGGTTGCGTTTTAACAACTCGATGCCCTGAAAAACAGCAGCAGCCCACCTCGACGTCAGCTTCTACGCCAGCCACAACGTTGTCTTCTTGACCGACGCCCTGTCCATGTTGCAGGCCCTTCAGTCCAACAGAGATCCAGAGCTCAACGATCTGTCCTCATCTCTCGCCTCCCTCTGCACAAGTCACACAGTCACCCTGCAGTGGATTCCCTCCCACTGCAACGTGCTCGGCAATGAGACTGCTGACTCCCTGGCAAAGGAGGGCGCTACGAAGGAGCAGATGGACAGATCTACCAGCTACCCTGAATCCAAGACCATCATTAAGGCTAAACTGCAGAACAAGTGGAAGCAGCAGCATCCACGCCACAACAGAGCAGACGCACACTACCTGCTGACTCGACGAGAGCAGATAATCATTTTCCGGCTCAGGACAGGCCACAACCGCCTGAA
>JADBJO010020108.1:0-12175 GCA_016801955.1 Conus betulinus | reverse complement strand
GTGTGTAACAATGGTACACAAACCCCAAGTGTTCCTGTTGACAGTGTGTGTAACAATGTTGAAAACAGTGTTCCTGTTGACAGTGTGTGTAACAATGGTAGACAAACCCCCCAAGTGTAACAATGGTTCCTGTCCTTGACAGTGTGTGTAACAATGGCAGACAAACCCCCCAAGTGTTTCCTGTTGACAGAGTGTGTAACAATGGTAGACAATGGTAAAAACCCCAAGTGTTCCTGTTGACAGTGTGTGTGTACAATGGTAGACAGTAATGTCCTGTCAGATCCCAGCCATCGCATTCAACACCACCACTGTTCCAAACAGTACGTTACAACCTTGCCTGCTTCAAACAGTACGTCACAACCTTGCCTGTTCCAAACAGTACGTCACAACCTTGCCTGTTTTCAAACAGTATGTCACAACCTTGCCTGCTTCAAACAGTACGTCACAACCTTGCCTGTTTCAAACAGTACGTCACAACCTTGCTGTTTCCAAACAGTACGTCACAACCTTGCCTGTTTCAAACAGTACGTCACAACCTTGCCTGCTTCAAACAGTACGTCACAACCTTGCCTGTTTCAAACAGTACGTCACAACCTTGCCTGCTTCAAACAGTACGTCACAACCTTGCCTGTTTCAAAGCGTACGTCACAACCTTGCCTGTTCCAAACAGTACGTCACAACCTTGCCTGTTTCAAACAGTACGTCACAACCTTGCCTGCTTCAAACACAGTACGTCACAACCTTGCCTGTTTCAAACAGTACGTCACAACCTTGCCTGTTTCAAACAGTACGTCACAACCTTGCCTGTTTCAAACAGTACGTCACAACCTTGCCTTTTCCAAACAGTACGTCACAACCTTGCCTGTTTCAAACAGTACGTCACAACCTTGCCTGCTTCAAACAGTACGTCACAACCTTGCCTGTTTCAAACAGTACGTCAAAACCTTGCCTGTGTCAAACAGTACGTCACAACCTTGCCTGTTTCAAAGCGTACGTCACAACCTTGCCTGTTCCAAACAGTACGTCACAACCTTCCCTGTCCCAAACAGTACGTTACAACCTTACCTGTTTAAGCAGCCAATACGAGCACTCCACTATTAGCTTTGGAGTCGAAGCGCTTGATTGTGTTGATTGCCCTTTGCCCTGTGATGATTTAAGAAAAAGATTATATCTGTGACTCTTGTTTCCATCATATCCATCTGGAGTTATCCAGCAGATTTACATCAACTCCAAGTGCAGAGTCAGGACGAAAGATGGCTACAGTGACTGGTTTGAAGTTGTCAGCGGGGTAAGGCAAGGCTGTATCCTCTCCCCTCTCCTCTTTGCATTGCTATTGACTGAGTTTTTAAACACGCAACCCGAGGAAAGGACATTAACTGGACAGATGGAAACAGCATTTAAGATCTGGATTTTGCCGATGACATTGCCGCTCTTGCAACACCACTCAAGATCTACAGGTGCTTGTAGACAATATCAGCAACTTTGGAGGCAACGTTGGCCTCATTATCAGTGCCAAAAGACTAAAAACATGCTTACCAGTAAACACCAAGGGCCAACAGACGTTCTCATCGACCAAAGCAAGCGGAAGACGTAGCTTCACATACCTAGGCAGCTCCTTCAACAACGCCAATAACCTCGACCACGAACTGGCGTGTCGTATTGGGAAGGCAGCATTAACATTCAATCTGCTGAACAAAAACACGGAACAGCAAGAAATTCTCCATTGGAATCTGACTGAAATTATGTAACTCCAGTGTGATTTAAACGCTGTTGTATGGCTGTGAAACATGGCAACTGAAGACCACCCAGGAGAAAAAAATCGACGCTTTTGATACTAAGTGCCTACATGAAATCTGTATCAAATAGTCATACTTTATACCCAATGAAGACGTCAGGGAGAGGTCCAAATAGCTCCCCGTGTCAATCATCGTCTGCAGACAGCGCCTCCACTGGCTGGGTCATGTCTTGAGGTTACCCTCTTCAAGACCTGGAAACCAGGCCCTTAAATGGACCCCAGCAGACAGTGAAAAGAGACCTCAGACTCGTTGACAGAGGATGGAGTGACACCAGCAGACTGGCTGAGGACCGTGCACAGTGGAGCGCCTTGACTGCCTCATGCGTCGTAAGACGCGAGAGCATCTAAGTCTAAGTAAGTCTTGTTTCCACTGTCAGACTCTCTTACATGATGTGGTTTGAGTTCACAATGGAACAAGATTTCTTTTGTTTGGTCTTTTTTTTTCTTCAAAATGCATGCAGTTTAATATCTGTTTGATTCCCCTGCCCCCCCTTCCCCCCCTCCTTTATCTTTACAGGCCTGTTTCAGGCTGTAATCTGTTCAGAATGAATGACAGAATCTAGCCTGTTTCAGGCTGTAATCTGTTCAGAATGAATGACAGAATCTAGCCTGTTTCAGGCTGTAATCTGTTCAGAAGGAATGACAGAATCTAGCCTGTTTCAGGCTGTAATCTGTTCAGAATGAATGACAGAATCTAGCCTGTTTCAGGCTGTAATCTGTTCAGAATGAATGACAGAATCTAGCCTGTTTCAGGCTGTAATCTGTTCAGAAGGAATGACAGAATCTAGCCTGTTTCAGGCTGTAATCTGTTCAGAATGAATGACAGAATCTAGCCTGTTTCAGGCTGTAATCTGTTCAGAAGGAATGACAGAATCTAGCCTGTTTCAGGCTGTAATCTGTTCAGAAGGAATGACAGAATCTAGCCTGTTTCAGGCTGTAATCTATTCAGAATGAATTACAGAACAGCCTGTTTCAGGCTCTTATCTATTCAGAATGAATTCGGGCATTCATTTGTTGGCATGACTGGTCAAGTTGATAGTGTGGTAGTGTGGTGTGTCCTTTCTTTGGCATGACTGGTCAAGCTGATGGTGTAGCAGTTGGCGTGTCCTTTCTTTGGCATGACTGGTCAAGCTGATGGTGTGATAGTGTGGCGTGTCCTTTCTTTGGCATGACTGGTCAAGCTGATGGTGTAGCAGTTGGCGTGTCCTTTCTTTGGCATGACTGGTCAAGCTGATGGCGTAGCAGCGTGGCATGTCCCTTCTTTGGCATGACTGGTCAAGCTGATGGTGGATAGTGTGTGACATGTCCCTTCTTTGGCATGACTGGTCAAGCTGATGGTGTGATAGTGTGGCATGTCCCTTCTTTGGCATGACTGGTCAAGCTGATGGTGTGCTAGTGTGGCATGTCCCTTTTTTGGCATGACTGGTCAAGCTGATGGTGTGCTAGTGTGGCATGTCCCTTTTTTGGCATGACTGGTGAAGCTGATGTGGTGCTAGTGTGGCATGTCCCTTTTTGGCATGACTGGTGAAGCTGATGGTGTGCTAGTGTGGCATGTCCCTTCTTTGGCATGACTGGACTGGTGAAGCTTTTGATGGTGTGCTAGTGTGGCGTGTCCCTTCTTTGGCATGACTGGTCAAGCTGATGACTGGTCAAGCTGTGGTGTGCTAGTGTGGCGTGTCCCTTCTTTGGCATGACTGGTCAAGCTGATGGTGTGATAGTGTGGCGTGTCCCTTCTTTGGCATGACTGGTCAAGCTGATGGTGTGATAGTGTGGCGTGTCCCTTCTTTGGCATGACTGGTCAAGCTGATGTGTGATAGTGTGGCGTGTCCCTTCTTTGGCATGACTGGTCAAGCTGATGGTGTGATAGTGTGGCGTGTCCCTTCTTTGGCATGACTGGTCAAGCTGATGGTGTGATAGTGTGGTGTCCCTTCTTTGGCATGACTGGTCAAGCTGATGGTGTGATAGTGTGGCGTGTCCCCTTCTTTGGCATGACTGGTCAAGCTGATGGTGTGTGTGATAGTGTGGCGTGTCCCTTCTTTGGCATGACTGGTCAAGCTGATGGTGTGATAGTGTGGCGTGTCCCTTCTTTGGCATGACTGGTCAAGCTGATGGTGTGCTGCTGTGTGGCATGTCCCTTCTTTGGCATGACTGGTCAAGCTGATGGTGTGCTAGTGTGGCATGTCCCTTCTTTGGCATGACTGGTCAGCTGATGGTGTGGTGTGTGGCGTGTCCTTTCTTTGGCATGACTGGTCAAGCTGATGGTGTGGTTGTGTGGCATGTCCTTTCTTTGGCATGACTGGTCAAGCTGATGGTGTGCTAGTGTGGCATGTCCTTTCTTTGGCATGATGGTCAAGCTGATGGTGTGGTTGTGTGGCATGTCCTTTCTTTGGCATGACTGGTCAAGCTGATGGTGTGATAGTGTGGCATGTCACTTCTTTGGCATGACTGGTCAAGCTGATGGTGTGGTTGTGTGGTGGCGTGTCCTCTCTTGGAAGTAGTGGCGAGCAGTGTTTGAGACACACTGAAGTGAAATCTGTAGCAGGACTCAACTTACTTGTAAGTGCTGCCATTCTCAACTTAACCTATAAGTGCTGCCATTCTCAACGTACCTATAAGTGCTGGCATTCTCAACTTACCTATAAGTGCTGCCATTCTCAACTTAACCTATAAGTGCTGGCATTCTCAAGTTACCTATAAGTGCTGGCATTCACAACTTAACCTATAAGTGCTGGCATTCTCAACTTAACCTATAAGTGCTGGGCATTCTCAACTTACCTATAAGTGCTGGCATTCTCAATTTACCTTTAGTGCTGGCATTCTCAACTTAACCTATAAGTGCTGGCATTCTCAACTTAACCTGTAAGTGCTGGCATTCTCAACTTACGTATAAGTGCTGGCATTCTCTCAACTTAAGCTGTAAGTGCTGGCATTCTCAAACTTACCTGTAAGTGCTGGCATTCTCAGCTTAACCTATAAGTGCTGGCATTCTCAACTTAACCTGAAAGTGCTGGCATTCTCAATTTACCTATTAGTGCTGGCATTCTCAATTTACCTATAAGTGCTGGCATTCTCAGTTTACCTATAAGTGCTGGCATTCTCAACTAACATATAAGTGCTGGCATTCTCAATTTACCTATAAGTGCTGGCATTCTCAACTTACCTGTAAGTGCTGGCATTCTCAACTTACCAATAAGTGCTGGCATTCTCAATTTACCTATACGTGCTGGCATTCTCAATTTACCTATAAGTGCTGGCATTCTCAATTTACCTATACGTGCTGGCATTCTCAATTTACCTATTAGTGCTGGCATTCTCAATTTACCTATAAGTACTGGCATTCTCAGTTTACCTATAAGTGCTGGCATTCTCAACTAACCTACAAGTGCTGGCATTCTCAATTTACCTATAAGTGCTGGCATCTCAATTTACCTGTAAGTGCTGGCATTCTCAACTTACCAATAAGTGCTGGCATTCTCAATTTACCTATACGTGCTGGCATTCTCAATTTACCTATAAGTGCTGGCATTCTCAATTTACCTATACGTGCTGGCATTCTCAATTTACCTATAAGTGCTGGCATTCTCGTGGAAAAGTACGTAGAACATGTTTGGAACATTTGCGTCAAGGAATCTTTACAGAAGTGTGAGTTTAGACGAGTCTTTGAAAAACAAAACCATTGGTATAAGAATGTTTTGTATGCTATGATTATATCTGTGGTCTGCACAAGGGAACTAATCTCGCGGAGTCTGACTCATGTCCATCTACGGGATGTTCTGGTAACACGTGGTAACTGTTGATTCAGCAGACCAGCCAGTTGCTTTACGATTATTGTTACGGGCATCTATGAGCAGCACCTGCTGTCGTACTCGTAGAGTGAGTACTGTGTGCACCAATGTGAGGGCTGGCAATGCCTGCCTCAGTCAACTGTATCGTCTATGGACAAGGTCAAAAGGTGCCCTCACTGACGAAAAGGCGCTACTGCTGGGGTTTTTAGATAAGAGAAAAGATAAAAAGCAGGACAAAGAGTGCCAGTAGTCCGTGCCGTCAGTCTATTGTTTAACAGCTCCAACATTGTCAGTCTATGGTTTAACAGCTCCAACATTGTCAGTCTATGGTTTAACAGCTCCAACATTGTCAGTCTATTGTTTAACAGCTCCAACATTGTCAGTCTACTGTTTAACAGCTCCAACATTGTCAGACTATTGTTTAACAGCTCCAACATTGTCAGTGCCATCAGTGTCAGTCTATTGTTTAACAGCTCCAACATTGTCAGTCTATTATTTAACAGCTCCAACATTGTCAGTCTATTGTTTAACAGCTCCAACGTTGTCAGTCTATTGTTTAACAGCTCCAACATTGTCAGTCTATTATTTAACAGCTCCAACAGTCAGTCTATTGTTTAGCAGCTCCAACGTTGTCAGTCTATTGTTTAACAGCTCCAACATTGACAGTCTATATTTAACAGCTCCAACATTGTCAGTCTATTGTTTAGCAGCTCCAACGTTGTCAGTCTATTGTTTAACAGCTCCAACGTTGTCAGTCTATTGTTTAACAGCTCCAACATTGTCAGTCTATTGTTTAACAGCTCCAACATTGTCAGTCTATTGTTTAACAGCTCCAACGTTGTCAGTCTATTGTTTAATAGCTCCAACATTGTCAGTCTATTGTTTAACAGCTCCAACATTGTCAGTGCCATCAGTGTCAGTCTATTATTTAACAGCTCCAACGTTGTCAGTCTATTGTTTAATAGCTCCAACATTGTCAGTCTATTGTTTAACAGCTCCAGCTCCACATTTGTCAGTCTATTGTTTAACAGCTCCAACATTGTCAGTCTATTGTTTAACAGCTCCAACGTTGTCAGTGCCATCAGTGTCAGTCTATTGTTTAACAGCTCCAACATTGTCAGTCTATTGTTTAAACAGCTCCAACATTGTCAGTCTATTGTTTAACAGCTCCAACATTGTCAGTCTATGGTTTAACAGCTCCAACATTGTCAGTGCCATCAGTGTCAGTCTATTGTTTAACAGCTCCAACGTTGTCAGTCTATTGTTTAATAGCTCCAACGTTGTCAGTCTATTGTTTAACAGCTCCAAACATTGTCAGTGCCATCAGTGTCAGTCTATTGTTTAACAGCTCCAACGTTGTCAGTCTATTGTTTAACAGCTCCAACATTGTCAGTCTATTGTTTAACAGCTCCAACATTGTCAGTGCCATCAGTGTCAGTCTATTGTTTAACAGCTCCAACGTTGTCAGTCTATTGTTTTTAACAGCTCCAACATTGTCAGTGCCATCAGTGTCAGTCTATTGTTTAGCAGATCCAACGTTGTCAGTCTCTTGTTTAACAGCTCCAACGTTGTCAGTCTATTGTTTAACAGCTCCAACGTTGTCAGTCTATTGTGTTAACAGCTCCAACATTGTCAGTCTATTGTTTAACAGCTCCAACATTGTCAGTCTATTGTTTAACAGCTCCAACATTGTCAGTGCCATCAGTGTCAGTCTATTGTTTAACAGCTCCAACATTGTCAGTGCCATCAGTGTCAGTCTATTGTTTAACAGCTCCAACATTGTCAGTCTATTGTTTAACAGCTCCAACATTGTCAGTGCCATCAGTGTCAGTCTATTGTTTAACAGCTCCAACATTGTCAGTGCCATCAGTGTCAGTCTATTGTTTAACAGCTCCAACATTGTCAGTCTATTGTTTAACAGCTCCAACTTTGTCAGTCTATTGTTTTAACAGCTCCAACGTTGTCAGTCTATTGTTTAACAGCTCCAACATTGTCAGTCTATTGTTTAACAGCTCCAACATTGTCAGTCTATTGTTTAACAGCTCCAACATTGTCAGTGCCATCAGTGTCAGTCTATTGTTTAACAGCTCCAACATTGTCAGTCTATTGTTTAACAGCTCCCAACATTGTCAGTCTATTGTTTAACAGCTCCAACATTGTCAGTCTATTGTTTAACAGCTCCAACATTGTCAGTGCCATCAGTGTCAGTCTATTGTTTAACAGCTCCAACGTTGTCAGTCTATTGTTTAACAGCTCCAACATTGTCAGTCTATTGTTTAACAGCTCCAACATTGTCAGTCTATTGTTTAACAGCTCCAACATTGTCAGTGCCATCAGTGTCAGTCTATTGTTTAACAGCTCCAACATTGTAAGTCTATTGTTTAACAGCTCCAACATTGTCAGTCTATTGTTTAACAGCTCCAACATTGTCAGTCTATTGTTTAACAGCTCCAACATTGTCAGTCTATTGTTTAAACAGCTCCAACGTTGTCAGTCTATTGTTGAACAGTTCCAACTTTGTCAGTCTATTGTTTAACAGCTCCAACATTGTCAGTCTATTGTTTAACAGCTCCAACGTTGTCAGTCTATTGTTTAACAGCTCCAACGTTGTCAGTCTATTGTTTAACAGCTCCACATTGTCAGTGCCATCAGTGTCAGTCTATTGTCAGTCTACACAGCTCCAACATTGTCAGTCTATTGTTTAATAGCTCCAACATTGTCAGTCTATTGTTTAACAGCTCCAACATTGTCAGTCTATTGTTTAACAGCTCCAACATTGTCAGTCTATTGTTTAACAGCTCCAACTTCAGTGTCAGTCTATTGTTTAACAGCTCCAACATTGTCAGTGCCATCAGTGTCAGTCTATTTGTTTAACAGCTCCAACATTGTCAGTGCCATCAGTGTCAGTCTATTGTTTAACAGCTCCAACGTTGTCAGTCTATTGTTTAACAGCTCCAACATTGTCAGTCTATTGTTTATCAGCTCCAACATTGTCAGTGCCATCAGTGTCAGTCTATTGTTTAACAGCTCCAACGTTGTCAGTCTATTGTTTAACAGCTCCAACATTGTCAGTCTATTGTTTAACAGCTCCAACATTGTCAGTCTATTGTTTAACAGCTCCAACATTGTCAGTGCCATCAGTGTCAGTCTATTGTTTAACAGCTCCAACGTTGTCAGTCTATTGTTTAACAGCTCCAACATTGTCAGTCTATTGTTTAACAGCTCCAACATTGTCAGTCTATTGTTTAACAGCTCCAACATTGTCAGTCTATTGTTTGACAGCTCCAACATTGTCAGTGCCATCAGTGTCAGTCTATTGTTTAACAGCTCCTCCAACGTTGTCAGTCTATTGTTTAACAGCTCCAACATTGTCAGTCTATTGTTTAACAGCTCCAACATGTGTAGTCTATTGTTTAACAGCTCCAACATTGTCAGTGCCATCAGTGTCAGTCTATTGTTTAACAGCTCCAACATTGTCAGTGCCATCAGTGTCAGTCTATTGTTTAACAGCTCCAACATTGTCAGTCTATTGTTTAACAGCTCCAACGTTGTCAGTCTATTGTTTAACAGCTCCAACATTGTCAGTCTATTGTTTAACAGCTCCAACGTTGTCAGTCTATTGTTTAACAGCTCCAACATTGTCAGTCTATTGTTTAACAGCTCCAACATTGTCAGTCTATTGTTTAACAGCTCCAACATTGTCAGTCTATTGTTTAACAGCTCCAACATTGTCAGTGCCATCAGTGTCAGTCTATTGTTTAACAGCTCCAACATTGTCAGTGCCATCAGTGTCAGTCTATTGTTTAACAGCTCCAACGTTGTCAGTCTATTGTTTAACAGCTCCAACGTTGTCAGTGCCATCAGTGCTGACGACAGCCAGGGCGCTCGTGCAGGATGGCTGTACTTGTGTTTCCAGATAGGATGGCTGTACTTGTGTTTCCAGATAGTATGGCTGTACTTGTGTGTTTCCCAGATGGGATGGCTGTACTTGCGTTTCCAGGTAGGATGGCTGTACTTGTGTTTCCAGATGGGATGGCTGTACTTGCGTTTCCAGATAGGATGGCTGTACTTGTGTTTCCAGATGGGATGGCTGTACTTGTGTTTCCAGATAGGATGGCTGTACTTTGGTTTCCAGATAGGATTGCTGTACTTGTGTTTCCAGATAGGATGGCTGTACTTTGGTTTCCAGATAGGATGGCTGTACTTGTGTTTCCAGATACATGCAATTGTCCACAGAATGACCGAACAACATGCTGAACAATCAGGAACGGTCGGCTCCAGGGGAATAATCAGGGGGCACGACAAAAAAAACGTGTGTGTGTGTGTGTGTGTGTGTGTGTGTGTGTGTGTGTGTGTGTGTGTGTGTGCGTGTGTGCGTGTGTGTGTGTTCCCTAATGATTTTGAAAGGCGTCTGCAAAATAGTGACTCCCTTATCTTCAGCTGGAAGACGTGTCTGCAACTCTTCTGACAAAATGTGGAAGAAGCATGTCTCACACAAGAAAAATACAGCTCACCCATCTCTTACTAAAGACGCCAGCAAGATCTTGGAGTCTTTGGATGTGAAAAATGAAATCTGTAAACGAAGTAAGATTTCTTCTTGTTGTGCATAGATAAATTGGAAAAAAAAAAAAAAACAACAAACAAATACGTCAAAATGTGCCTTAGCAGTGTCGACGTGCCGAGAAATCGCCTATTATCTGTAAAAGAAAAAAAAAAAAAAAAAAAAAAGAAAAACGGTCCGATTCGCCTCCATCAAGTTCAGACTGTCTCCCAGCGCAGACTGAACTATTGCACAGAGCAGAGAAGATGTCAAAAGAACCTCAAGCAGCCAGTTGCTTCTTTTAATAGAGACGTTCCTCTCGCACGTTCACACCAAGGCAGGAAACAGAAAACGAACAGAACGTCAGAGTCAACATGGGGAACACGTCAGTCAATCGTACCCTGCATCACTGAACCCGATTCAGTGTTAAACAGCTCTGAAGAAACGTTCAGAACATTTATACAAAGATATTTCGGAAATAAGCTATGAACACCTCTCTCTCTCTCTCTCTCTCTCTCTCTCTCTCTCTCTCTCTCTCTCTCTGAAGAAACATTTAGAACATTTGTACAAAGATATTACGGTAATGAACCCCCCCCCCCCTCTCTCTCTCTCTCTCAGAAGAAACATTTAGAACATTTATACAAAGATATTACGGAAATGACCCCCCCCCCCCCCCCTCTCTCTCTCTCTCTCTGAAGAAACATTTAGAACATTTATACAAAGATATTACGGTAATGAACTCCCCCCCCCTCTCTCTCTCTCTCTCTCTCTCAGAAGAAACATTTAGAACATTTATACAAAGATATTACGGAAATGAACCCCCCCCCCCCCCCCCTCTCTCTCATCTCTCTCTCTCTCTCTCTCTGAAGAAACATTAGAACATTTATACAAAAATGTTACGGAAATGAACTTTTCTCTCTCTCTCTCTCTCTCTCTCTCTCTCTCTCTCTCTCTCTCTCCTGTGAAAGTGATACCGGTGTCGCGGACAGTGGCAGTCAGTCTCGTGGTACACGTGGTGGCAAAGGGGGAATGAACCGAACACAGCAACAGCCTGGCCTGGCACACGGTTACCTTCGTGCTAGTGACAGCAAATGTGGTTCAGTGACAGAGAGAAACCTCCGCTCGTCTGTCAAATGACATGAAACAAACTGTAACGTACCTGGTTTTTCCTTTTTGAATTATAATATTGAAAATTTGTTCGATAAACTAAATGACGTTTCTTTCCTTCAATATGTTACCTCATTTGATTTTTGTGTGCCTAACGGAGACCTTTGTTGATAGATTCATTGATGTAAACAATGTTTTTAATGACTTTATCATATTTAACGCCCCTGCTAAAAAACTCTCTTCCCACGGTCGAAGGTCGGGTGGTGTGCTTTTTCTGGTTAAAAAATGTTTCTCTGATTTTGTCGATGAAATTAAACTTGAATGTGATAATGCGATCGCCGTTAAGATAAAAAGGGAGTTGTTTAATATTGATAAAGATATCGTCATTATTCCTTGCTATATCGTCCCAGAAGGAGGACCTGCATATGCTTACACCTATTCAAAAAATGGCATACATATCCTCGAAGAAAAAAATGTTTTGCAGTGCATCAGTACTGACAATGTTTTTATATGATAGTGTGTGGCGATTTGAATGCAAGAACTGGAAGTGAACAAATGAAAATGGAAGATATGAGGAATTATGTGCCAGCTGATGACTGTGATGATGAAGAGAGAGAATGGGTAACACGTTCTTCAAAGGACAAGGTACTTAACAACTTTGGCAGATCGTTACTTGAATTTTGTTACTTGTTCGATTTAGTGATAGTTAATGGATCATGTGAGAATGATGTGGATGGTGAATTTACCTTTGTGTCAACTCAGGGATGCAGTGTCATTGATTATTTTATTGTGACTGACGAGCTGCTGAAATTTTGCAATCTACATGTTAGTGATAGGTTATATTCCTGGCATTTTCCAGTTGAATTGTTCTGGAATAAAAACCCAACGGCAGGAATGGGTTTGATGTACTAATGGGGAAACACAAGAGGAAGTTTACAAAGGGTTGTT
>JADBJO010020107.1:27500-31946 GCA_016801955.1 Conus betulinus | reverse complement strand
CCTGGGACGTGGAAAATCATGGATGGGACAGGCAGAAGAGAATACTCAGCTCTGTGTGCCAGTTAGCAGAACTCAAAGACACAAAGGAATGGGAAAAGTATCCAGACCACTTTAATACCTCTTCCAAATTGCCATCACTCCCAAAACGTGGAAGACACTGTCGAGAATGGCCAGAAGGCTAAGCAACTCAGAAATGCAGAAAGCCAGTGGAAAATCTTGGCCAAAAGACGATATTGTCATATACACTGATGGTTTTGTCACCAAGGTACGTCAGGCTGAGAATACACGGTGAAAAAAATGACGAACTATCGAGGAAGACAATGGTGGATACAGTTATACAACTTGAAGCCTAACAATGGAAGGTGGAAGCAGTGACACAAACACTCCACTGGCTCTCATCAACAGACCAGTTAAAACTCAACAAGCCATGGCTGCTGACCGACTCCATGAACCACTTCAAGAGGTGGAGAGTGGAATGGGAAGCCCTGCTTGGCATGAAATAACCCACTGGGGGAGGACACATTGGATGTGCTGCCCTGGACATGCAGAGGTAAAGGAAATGAGAGAGCAGACACACTGGCTGACAAGGAATGATAAGAACCCAGATTACAGCTTGGCCAGTCTGATGTGACAAGCAGTCTAAAGAATCACCTCAATTAACAAGAACAAACTACTATGCCATAGACCATCTTTCAGATCTGGACAATCGAGAGAGGAAGTGGCCGCACATCCAGACTTACAGGAAGAGCAAGAAACATAACTAACCAAACAAGCATTGCAATAATTTCAAGACCAACACTGCAAAGCCTCCTAGAGACTGAGGCACACTCATAATGGGCGTCGACAATAACAAACACAAAACCTTTCCAATAGCAAACACAAGCGATCAAACACAGTCAACTGAGATAAGACTGAATCTCTCAGGGCCCTCAGTGTTTACTGTAGACTTGTCTGTGCTGGTGGGTGTACATCCCACTGGGCGGATGCAGGTGGGTAAATTGGATAGTCCTGTAAATGTGAATGTGTGCATGTGTGTGCGTGTGTGTGTCGGTGGGGGTGTGTGTGTTGCCAAATGTGTGTGGTGTGTGTGTGTGTGTGTCGTGTGTGTGTGTGTGTGTGTGTGTGTTGTGTGTTTGTGGTGTAATTATTTGTGGGTGTGTGAGTAGAGTTGTTTTGTTGTTGTTGCTGTTGCTGTTGTTGTTGTTGTTGTTTTTTTGTTGTTGCTGTGCTGCTGCTGCTTGCGGCTTGCTGTTGTGTTGTTGTTGGCTGTTGTGCTGCTGCTGCTCTTCTTCTTTTCTTCTTCTTCTTCTTCTTCTTCTTCTTCTTCTCAAGAACCTCAATGGTCAACATAACACATAATAATGCACTATAATATGTGTGAAATGGGATGGCAAAATCTCGACAGGACATGGTATTAAAAGTGCTGTGACTGCAGGTGGAAGTTAAAACTGCTTTTGACACCAAACTGATGACGACCTCAGGTGCGACCAAAAAAAAAAACAAAAAACAAAAAACAAAAAAACTCAAAGTCATACTCGTGTTCTCCAAACTGAGCAAAGTCCTCACCTCACCAAAGTCATCTGGCGTCTTTTGTGATACTCAAACCCAACTGCAAAATCTGTCATCCCATCAGTTTTACTTGGCTCCAAAGGCACCGAGCTATGCATCGCATACACTGTCAAACCACACATGGACCAGTGCCCATACACCCATATGCAACACACACACACACACACACACACACACACACACACACACACACACACACACACACACACGCTGTCATCCCATCAGTTTTACTTGGCTCCAAAGGCACCGAGCTATGCATCAGCATACACTGTCAAACACACATGGACCAGTGCCCATACACCCATGCATGCACACACACACACACAACACACACCACACACACACACACACACACACACACACACACACACACACACATGTGCACTCACTGTATACACACACACACACACCACACACACACCCACACACACACACACACACCACACATGTGCACTCACTGTATACACACACACATACACACACACACACACACACACACACACACACACACACACCACACACACCCACACCACACATATGTACACTTACTGTACACACACGCACAATGATGATAATGGCACAGTCAATATTAATGTAGGTTACTGAAGGTCTGCCAAGTGTGTAGGTCGACATCTGCTAAGTCGTAGTCACGAGACTTCCCCGAAGATGGAGTATGGCTGTGTCAATGGCGGGATAATCGCATAGCGGTAACGCACACAAACTCCACTCCCTTGTGTTGGTGGATGGATTAACCCCTTACTTACCTGCCTATGCAGGGATTGTCTGCGGGGTATCAGCCCTACTACACACAAAAAAAATAGTCACGAGACACCGATTATACCGTTCACTGTGGCTGCGCAGTTGAGATCAGTATTTAAGTGAAAACAATCTGCACCTTTCACACACACACACACACACACACACACACACACACACACGAAACGCACACACACACAACAACACACACACACACACACACACACACACACACATTTCTGACCATTAGCCAATACCGCCATCCATCATCGCCCAAGCCAGTGCCTCCGCACGTCAACCATCCCAGCACAACATCCATAATGTCAAAGTTCCGGCGCTTCGGCTACGGCAGAAATGACAACTCGGAGCATGTCAAGCATCAATCCCGTCTTAAAGACAGACTGCGGACCCTTTGCTCAACTGGTATCAGCATCCGAACATAGCGTGCACCCGTCCGCCCTCACAGCGCAGCCCCACAGTACTCTCCACAGACACACTACCACACCACTCATTCTTTTCCTCTTGAATAAGTTACAGCCGTTCTCTCTTCTCATCCTCACCCTCCTGTCTGTATTCCTCGATCACTCCATTGTTTACTTACTTTTGGTTCACCAACCTATTTTTCATTCTGATTCCTTTCAGATACAGAACTTTCAGGCACACAACACAGCGAACAAACCACACACACAGCACACACACACCAGAGACGACGGAGACATGAGAGGGAGGATGAGGGAGGAGAGCGGGAGCGGAGAGGAGGGAGAGGATTGGGAGAGATGAGGAGAGGGCGAGAAGGTGGGAGGCGAGAGAAGAAGCGGAGAGGGAGAGAGGGTGGGAGAGAGAGGGATAGACGGGGGGGGGGGGCCAGTGGGGGGGGGGGGGGGGGGGGGGCCGCCCGGGGGGATGGAGAGAGAGAGGGGGAGTGGAGAGCGCAGAGATTGTTGAGGAGAAGGAGAGATGGAGACGTCAGAGAGAGGAGAGAGGAGGGAGAGAGAGGAGAGAGGTGCTGTTTTTAGAGTTCTGGTTTGGTCTGTTTAGTAGTTTTTTTTCTTTTGTATTTTTTCACACAAGACCACGCACTTCACTCAGGTCAAAAAACGATACATCATTATTGGTCGGCCTTGGTGTTCGTTGTTTTGTCGTTATATTCCTGTAGGAAGTAGTGCAATACCTTGAAACGCACCAGGTCTTCTGTAATGTTTTTTTCTGTTTCGTCGTTCGGTGGGCCCACACATTATATTATTGAGTTAATGCACAAAATGTTTTCTTTCTGGCATCTGGAACCATAATAAGACGATTATTTACATGAAATTTGTAACTTTTCAAACAGGTTTATGATCAGTTAACGTGCGTGTTAACTTATTGTTTTCTCTTCAAGTAAGGAATTACTTCAATTGCTAGACATACTAGGGTCAACAGCGTAGGTGGGAACCCTGATGTGGGCAAGCTGCCTTTAAGCACAAAAGAACATGAACAGAAAAAGAGTAATAATCGAGAGCATTATGGGTTGAAGAAAAAAAGGTGAGCATTTTATCTTGTCATATAAACATATTTTTGGAGTGTCAGCGATAAAAAAAAAAGATAATAACCCATCATTTTTATGTCATGAATATCACAGAGCGATACTGATCAGGCAGGCTTCTTGTCAAGTCTGCGAATCGTGTGCATCGAAATGAAATGAGGAAAAGCGCTTGCCATGAGTGTACACATTCTCCCACCAACAGTTCTTATTTTCCTTATCAATGAGAAAGAAAGAAAGCCCGAGGAAATCCCAGGGTTAAATGGATGATGAGGGCGAGGTTTCAGTAACACGTATCTAGCAAAAGCCTACATCCATGTCTAAACTACCATCTTGCATTAAAGTAATAAAAAGTAATCAATTTGGTACAGATGCCTTTCGGGTGTGTTTTGTGACATGTAGAGACCAGCCCCCGAGAGTCCTGACGGAGAGAAAAGGATTGGGAAAGGGGGGTAGGTGTTGTGTAACAAGTTAGCACTGACTGACAAAACAAAGACCGAGCAAAAAGTAAAACAAACATTGCGTTTAATAGACATCAGTTTCTAAGGACATTTCTGGCAAATCTGTCAGTTGCGATTATTGATTTACGTCGCACGCACATA
>JADBJO010020107.1:17500-20000 GCA_016801955.1 Conus betulinus | reverse complement strand
AGAGAGAGAGAGAGAGAGAGAGAGAGAGAGAGAGAGAGAGAGAGAGTGAGTGTGTGTGTGTGTGTGTGTGTGTGTGTGTGTGTGTGTGTGTGTGTGTGTGTGTGTGTGTGTGTGTGTTAAAGAGGTCAATTTTAGGTCTTGGAAACCTAACACAGCGTAACTTTTATTCAAGACTGGTACAGCCTTTTAAACTTGAATAAAGTCAGACAAAATACAAAGACGAACAATCTAATAGTGGGGGAAAAACAAGCGCAGGCCAACAACTAAATTGTCTTCATAGTAATGACTTGGCAAACTTTGAACTTAAGGAGGGCGGGGGGGGGGGGGGGGGGGGGGGGGGGCAGGAGGTGAAGATGTAAAAACTGGGAAAATGAAATTAAGAAAATATGAAAACTCTTCACTGGCTGCATAAGGGAACCATCGCAATCCCTTTTAAAGGCAGATATATTTGTATTGCCTGCTCCGAGGCCTTTCGTCCGCTGGGTCGGAAACTCATCAGGGAGACACGGCTGGCTGTATCTGCGCTCCTGGCGTCAAATAGAGACACACACCACAGTCCATAATACCGTGGTGTTCATAAAAGTTCCTCTGTGTTAGGTTTCCTTATGGGAGCAAAGACTACCCCACTTGTTTACTGTTTATTGTTGTTTGCTGTTCCCTGCCTCATTTCATTTCCGATTACCTACATGTTGTTTTCCATGCATGTTTTCGCCCTTGGCTTGAGGCTGTGTCAGGCCAGTTGACATAGGCTAGAACACCAAGGCTACATCAAAATGTTGCTATGTTCTGCATAGTTATGCAGGGATTGTCTTCAGTTGTGACAAGCTCCTAGCATGACATCGTCAGTTTAAAAAATCCCCACATAGTGCAAGTGTGGCTGCCATGTGGTGAGGTAATAGAAAACGGTCACACACGTAATGTTCTCATTCCCAACTGATGTATTTGTTCCATATAGTGTTCAAGTACTTCGGCTGTTTGGGTGATCCTTGCAATCTTTAAGCCAGGGTACGACGACGACGACGACAACAACAACACAACAACAACAACAACAACAACAACAACAACAACAAACAACAACAACAATAACAACAACAGCAAACGCAACTCGGTAGTTACGTTTATTTGCCGCGGGTTTACAATGGGAGAGTCATTTAAAGGCTGTACCATGTATTTGGGGAGGGAAAGACCCCACCTACGAAGAAGGGAGGGAGGAGGCAGGTGGAGGGGTAGTGATTTTGTTCTTGAGCATGCGTCCTGTCAGTGCTCTCATCATATGGTATCCTCTGCTGGTTTTCTGTAAAATGAGAGGTGATTGTGATAGAGTGATTTTTTTTTTTTTAATCTCTTGACTGTTGGTTGTTGTGTCTTCATATCTCGTTTTTTCTCCATTTAACAAATTCTCAGCTGAAGTGCTGGCATACGGCTGCACTGACCGCCGTAGTCTGTCCCTACGTTGGTGGACAATTTCCAGCCTGGTGGAAGGGCATGTGTGAAGTCTGAATTAGAGCTGTGGTCACTCTCTGGTGGACTGTCCTGTCCTCGGTGACTCGGCTTGCTTCTGGGCTGTCCTTTAAACTGACGGTCTGGAAGTTCTGTGTTTGGGTCCTTGCAGTTGCCCCTTTTTAGACTTAATATAGGTTCTGGATTCCGGGTTCGACATTAGAAGTAGTTACAGACTCATGATTCGACAGGGTCGCCCTGTCTTCTTCAGCTCACTGTTGCTGTTGTGGCAGCGAGGCCCTGGTGGACGACTGTTGTGTGGGGTGAATGGTTGTCAGGATCTGATTGTAGATAGGGGGAAGTTCAAAGCCTTGATCCCTGTTCAGGCTGGGGCGTCTGGTCTTGATTTCAATGGCTTCTTTAACTTTTCTTTTTTGTGAGGAAGGGCTCTGTAGATAAGATCTCGGTTTCTTGGGGGCTGAAACTAGCAGCAACAGTGAGTCAAAATATTCTCTAAGTAAGTTTTTGATTCTGAGTCTGTAACTGCTTTTCTGATGTTTAACTGTTGACCTGTTTACCTAACGCCTACTCACCCATGGCTTGTTGTTAGTCAGATGAACGAGGATTTCCTTAGAGTGTCTGTGGATTAGCCAGCTTGGAAACATCCTCACGGTGCCGAAGAGAGACTTGCAGCTTAGTTTTGGTGGTAATCAGTTCCCCAGGTGTCGGTTGTGGGGTGCAGCCCGTGCCCCAGCCGCTGTCTCTGTCACGACGACGTGGAGAGGCTGACCGCCAGGTGAGTAGTGTTTGTGTATAGAAAAAGGGCTTCAGGATTCTCCGTCTCGTTGATGTGGAGAGGCTGACCACCAGGCCAGTAGCCTGACATGATTTGCTGCTGTGTGGGTGAACCTTGTGGGACACCACTTCGAACTGCGTTCGTGAGTGGCTCTGTTTGCTTGCCTGGTTGGCGCTAGAGGCTGTGAACTGGGCTCGTTGCAGCCAAGCGCTTGAACTGTGTCTACTGGGACAGTACTGACGCTGCCCGCGATGTCCATAACGA
>JADBJO010020107.1:10000-12500 GCA_016801955.1 Conus betulinus | reverse complement strand
GCTGAGTCAAGTGCCCACCAATAAAAGAATGCATGAACCACCAACCCTCTTTCATCACAGACAGTGATATGTTTTCTGTCCAATGGCAAAGCTCCAGGCTCAGTCTCCATACCAGCTGAGGTCTACAAAGAAGATGACACTGCTGTGAAGGAACAGCTTCCTGATTTCTTTCCTCTGACGTGGCAATAAGAGATGATTCCTCAGGAGTTCAGAAGCTAGGAGATGCATACATAATCTATTTGCTTGAGTGCAAGGGGAACATCCAGCTTTCGACAACCACTGAAGCATAGCCCCCTTTCTATAGCAGGAAGACACTTGCCAAGGTTCTGCTGAACCACCTGGTAACACACCTTGAGCAGAGGTTTTGCTGGAGAGCTAGTGCAGCTTCAGAAAAGACAGAAACTATTGGTGTGGTATTTGTTGTTAGACTCCATTGTGAACGGTCCTCAGCGAGTATGCTGGTGTCACTCCATCCTCTGTCAACGAGTTTCTCTCCACTGACTGTCGCCAGGACAATCAGACATGACACAGCCAGCGGAGGCACTGTATGCAGATGATGTTGGCACGGGGAGCTGTTTGGACCTCTCCCTGACCTCTATTTGGTATGAAATCTGACCGATTGATACTCAAGATCTTGCGTTGGCACTTAGTGTCAAAAGCGTCGAGTTGCTTCTCCTGGGTGGTCTTCAGTTGCCAGGTTTCACAGCCATATAACAGCGTTAGAATCACACTGGAGCTATAAAACTTCAATTTGATTCCGAGGGGGCATTTCTTGCTGTTCCATATTTGTTCAGCTGATCGAATACTGATGCTGCATTTCCATGACAACACTTCAGTTGATGGTCGAGGTCATTGGCGTTTCTGATGAAGCTGCCTACGTATGTGCAGTTCTCTACTTCTCCAATTTGCTTTTGGTCAATGAGAACGTCTCTTGGTACTTGGTGTTTACCGGTCGACATGTTTTTTAGTCTTTTGGGCACTGATAATGAGGCCAATGTGTTGCCTGCAAACTTCCACATATTGTCTACAAGCACCTGCAGATCTTGAGTGGTGCTTGCAAGAGCGGCAATGTAGTCGGTAAAATCCAGGTCTGAGAGGCTCTTTCCTTTTGTCAACTTGATTCTTAATCCCTGGGTTGCAAAAAAAAAAACCCAGTCAATGGAATGTGCAAAGAGGAGATGGGAGATGATACAACCTTGCCTTGCCCTGGTGACAACTTCAAACCAAGCACTGTAGCCATCTTCTGTCCTGACTCTGCACTTGAGTAAGGTACATCTGTTCTATGGCCAACACAACTTTCTCTGGGATACCGTAGACTTTCATGGTTTTCCACAATGATGGTCTGGGGACATTGCCAAATGCTTCGGTGAAGTCAATGAAGTTGATGGCCAGGGTACTTGATGCTCTCCACACTTCTCCATGATTTATCTTAGAGTGAAGATTCGCTATGTACAGGATCGTTTTGGGCTGAAGCCTACTTGTTAATCCCTGAGCTCATTGTCCAGTACATCGCGCAGTCGGTTGAAGATGACCTGGCGGTACACTTTTTCACTGGTATTGATTATACGGTAACTCCAGTTGTCGCACTCTGTGAGGTTGCCTTTTCGGGAGATACAGTCGACTTAGAACGTGCTTGTATCGTATCTTTTGGACTGAGTCTCTTTCATCTTTCTTCTCTGCAGCTTGATCTTCAGCTTTGCTATCAAGAAATAATGGTCACTGCACACGTCTGGTCCTTGGTACACGCATTCATCTTGCAGACATGGGGTTCTCCACCTAGGTCCGATGGCGATGTGATCGATTTGAGTCTGAGTCCTGCGATCATTTGATATCCATGTGATCTTGTGAATATCATGATGCTGGAATAATGATGACCCAATTTCGTGTTGTTCATTGTGTAGAACTGCAAAAAGGCTTCACCATTATCAGTTCTCTTGCCAAACGAGACTCTGCCCAGTGACTTAAAAACAAAATTGCCCACATCGTCTAATAGATCACTGACCACATAGATACCTGTATCAACCATGTTTAAAAAAAAACATTAAAAAAAAATGTCTACCTTTAAGAATATTCACGTCATGAAATATGAATTCTGCATTGAAAGCATCGATGTCATTAGGTAAAAGTTTTACACATGTAATCGTCTATAATGTTTCAAAACATCTGACCAAAATGGGTTTTTTTAGCCCCACAAAAAAGTACGTTCACATATTCGTAGCCCAAATTCTCTAAATTTACACACTTTGGGTACAAATCCAGGAAAAAAAGTTTTGCATGTAAGAATCATTGTCAAAAGTTCTCCTTAACCAACTAATTTTCATGGTATTCAAAAAGGAAAAGACATTCTTCAACATTTTCAAACCACCCTCCTTGTACTTCTTGCAAACATTTTTCTTACTGATTTTATTTGGCGTTCATCCCCCATAAAAAGGCAAAAAAAATAATGCGTCCAGTTAGTGTAAAAAAATCATCTCCTGGATCAGGTAGGTTGAGGAATAAA
>JADBJO010020107.1:0-7500 GCA_016801955.1 Conus betulinus | reverse complement strand
GCATTACCCACCCCCCCACACCTACCATTATAGAGAGGGGCAGAGAGAGAGAGAGAGAGAGAGGGGGGGGGGGATGGTGCGGGGGAAGGGGTGGGGGAAGAAGCACATTTACAACTCATAACAATATGCATATTATGCATACATTTTGAGTTCTTGTCACTTCAAAATTTATTGGGACATCTTGTTTGTTTTATCTGCGTCTTCCCGTTCTTTACGTCATGAACACAGCAAAACTTGCGTGTGCTGTCGTGGGTCCTCAGTTTCATGTCACTTGAAAAAGACTCTAAGAGTCGAAACGTTGTGTATTGTTTTTGTTTTCTTTTTGAGCCCCCTTTGTTTTCAGTCTTTACCACCAATCTTCAAATTATATAGTTGTTCTGAAAAAGACCCAGTCAAATGTTATCAATCACTAGATTCAACTCCTCCAACATATCACATATAGCTTTCCTACTCCTTGGTTTGTTTGCATAACTTGCATTATTTCGTGCATCCAGCTTAGGATTTAACACAACATTAAAATCACCACCAATACCAGCTGCCGTGGCGAAGTGGTTAGCGTCGCAGACTCCCGGCTGGGGGCTCCTACCCAGAGTTGAGTTTGCTGCGAGCTCAGTTGGGAAGACTGGGACCACACAGTCGAGTTTCATCCACTTAATGGATGCGTTTCTGAGAGTGTTTGCTCAAATTTCCTGACCAACACTGCAGGTGCCTGTATCTCTCGGGCCTGGTTGACGCCGGGATATATTATGAAAGGAAGCGTAGAGTACAGCCCTGTCATGTAGTCTCAGACCGAAATGGAAATCCGTAGCATCATCTTAATCATCCTCATTCTCATCGATCAGCATAAAAAAAAAAAAACAAAAAATTTAAATTCTGTGGCCCTTCATGCCCTGCTCTCATGGTGACCTCAATTTCGATGTCCTCTCCACGTCTGTGGCCTTGGTTGGTTCCGTCGGGGTCACCGGTATCGGCGAGTCCATGGGGGCTGTCGTTGGACGGACGTGGTGGCGCCCTCCGGAGGGAGAGCTCACTCACGCCGGCTCCGCGACTAAGCAATTATTGTCGTCAGTAGGGGGCTTAGTAGGTGGTGTCCTGCGTATGTTAGATCAGAACAGGCGCCACTGAACACCACTGAAGTGACTCGGCAGCAGTGCAGTGTCTCCTCCGGTGGGTTGCCTCTTGACGACTTGAACATTGACTGCTTGACCTGCAGAATCTCTTTTCTACTCTGTGCACTTTACAGTCAAAATTATTTTTGAAAAGTATTGCAACCCCGTTTCTGTTTGTCTCAGTACCAGCTAAAAAAGCACTCATATCCCAAGCATGATCTAATAAAGTTTTCAATTTTGTATGGTAGGTGGGATTCTTGAGTCACAAAGATATTACCATCTGCATAGGCCTAACCACTAACAGGAGATTACAACAACGTCGTAAAAAATCCAAAACAACATGTAGGCCTTTACCCAGGGCAAGAAACATCATTGTACTGTTATGTAGAACTACTATCCTCAATAAGCAATACTGAGCAGGCCTGCATTTTATATTAATTAAAAAAAAAATACAAATGAAGACAGCCCAACAAAGAAGACAGTGACAGATAAAGCCCTCTCCCCCCCTCCAAGTCCTTGCCAGTGAACAAAATCATCAGACAGAGAAGAGAGCAGAAATAAAGCAAAAGCAACAGACTGAAGAACAGCTGAAGAAACGTCCATGTTCTTCCGAACAATAGAACCAAAAAGGAACATGTATACAAACATGATGGAGACAGGACGAGTACAAATACAACACACAAACATTAAAAAGACACGGTGTACAATCCTTTCCATTCGATTACTAACCGCAATATGTGACAAATTCCAGGCAGGTGTTAAAAGGTAATCCATTTCTTTTTTTAATATCGAAACACACTGAACAAGCACGCACAAACTTCAAAACCACAAAATGATCTCGCGCGTTTTCCAGCATGGCCGGAAGATCGGTGACAGGGTCAAGGTCGAAAAAATAGGGCCCAGCGGACTAGTCCAAAAACCCAAGCAAAAAAGCCCAACAACCAAACTTTCGACAGAATAATCAGCACTTCTGTTATTGATTAGAAGGGTTAATGAACAATATCAAAATAGAATGAAAATGAAAAATACAAGCAAAATACCAATGATAACTGAACCATTCCAATATACAAGGGCAAATAGCAACAACAACAAAAGTTATGTCTTCAAGCGACCTCAAGCCTACCGTAAAAAACTAGGTTAGGGGGGCGTCTCCAGAGTGGAGCACTCAATTGTAAAATAGAGACGGAATGGCAGACGCTAAGACAGGCAGACACACTGACAGACAGAGACAGACTGCTCCCTCAAAAAACATAACTCAAGGAAAAAGCCCTGAAGAGTATACAATACGCAAGAACATGACTCAAAAACTACACACATGTCATGAAAGTTACATAGCTTGAAAAATCCAATTCACAAATCATCAGTGTACCGCTCTGTTCACCCAGTTGTTGACCAAAGATGAACATCTTAGTGTTCAATATCATACATTGAACTCTAAAGAGAACAAATTTCTTTTCAAGAAGAAAAAGTTCTTCTTAGCAAATAGAATGAGTACATAAAAGAAAAAAAAGAGAAGAGAACTGCAAAAAGAAACGTCCTTGACACTACTGAAATCACTGATGAAGTTAATAGCCAAACAAAAAAATATGCTAAACCTGCCAATGTATGAAAATTGAAAGAAAGAGAAAAGGACAAAAAGTCTACAACCACTGTCTTCACTGTTGTTGGACAAATATCTTCATGGCGCGCTTTTGCTTCACCAGGGAAAATGTTCCAGAACGGACAGACAGTTCAGACATGGACCTCTGGCTGCTGGCTGTGGCTCGGCTCCCCAGCTGGTGCGGTGATCTCCCAGGAGGACCTCCGGCAGTGTCAGCCCCAGAGCCAGAAGCTCCAGCCACCACCTGAGTCTCTGGGATCATGTCCGTGGCGGACATGTGGCTGCCCCTGGACTTCCTGGAGCTGTTTCGCAACCCAGCCCTGCTGCTCTCTCCGCTCGTCGCTGTTGCCTGGACAGGTCCTCCTACCTGGTGCGTTCCCCGGGGCCCTGGGAAGACTGGCCTGCCCACTGCCTCTGGTCCCCATACAGGTCGTACAGGTCGTCAAGGGGGCCACATCCCCCGAGTGGGTCGTCATGAAGACCCAGCCGCTCCGCATCCAGGCCTGTTGGCAGACGTCGCGGTCATCCCTGACCACCATTCGGAGAGCATAGGCCCTGGGGGGGCAAATCGTCGGCAATCACCAGGCGTGTGCCACGTAGTTTGCGCCGTGAGTAAATCACCTGCTCTCTGATGCGCCTGGAGATGAACTGCACAATAATGCCACGGGGGGGAGTCTCTCTGCTGCTTCCTCCCCAGCCTGTGCACAGCCTCTATGTCCTCCCGCTGGACCTTCACCTGGAGTTTCCTGTTGAAAAGGTCCAACACTGCCTGCTCACAAGCCTCCTGCGACTCATTCGCCTTCTCCTCCACACCATACACACGCAGGTTGTTCCTCCTATGGTAGGCAGCTGTGTCCTCACTCTTTCTGTCAGCAAGCTGAGCCAAAACGAAGGCATTATCACACTTCTGGAACAGATCTGTCTCCCTCTCTTTTGCCTTAGCCACCTCTGTTCTTAAACTATCATTTGCCTGTTCTAGCTGGAAGACCTTGCAACGCAGGTCCTCAACAGTGTCCGTCAGTTTCACTGATCTCGCTCCATTTGCACCGATTTCACTCAACACCACCGTCTAGCGTTCTCATCAGTTCAGCATTAGAAACACTCTTTTGATGGGAGATAATTTCGTGCTCTACACTTCAACGCTACCATCTAAAAGGGCGGTCGTCTCCCTTGGCAGCCATTTGCTTCTGCTTTGTCAACAAAAGCGAACTGTTTTCAGTGTTTCCCTGACAGATGTTGGCGTACTTACAGTCAGGTTGGCAAGCTTACTTTTCTTTGGTGTTGTAGGAGTAGCTGATAACCGAGAAGAATCAAATGCACTGGTGTGAGGCGAACTTTCACTAGTCTTAGCTTCCTTTCTTCTCCTCTTTTCTGCCTCCTGGTTTTGGTCATGCCGGCTACAAAAACAAAAACATAACAAAGTCCTGCCACGGTCATGATCTGCCGATTTTTTGCCTGAAGCTTTGTGCGCGGCTACACAGACATCTTAGTGTACGTTTGGTGATGGCTAATTCGCCTTTTAGTAAGCTAAATCTGACCATTTTACCAATTAGCACACTCGTGCTCCAAATCGCGTGTGTGCAGCCGCCATGAGCGGAGTTCACCCCCTGGTTGTTTATTTGTTGGTTTGTGCATGGTTTTGCATTAGTATATTGTTATATAGCAGATATTGTTATATTACAGATCGGATGAAGACAGCCACCATGAAGCCTAGAACTGCTGCTGATCCAGTGAACATCAGCAGCATCTGTCCAGGTGTGGACTATCTCATCAATCAGAACTACACACAGGACATGTTCCTGCAGGCCAATGTGTCAGACTGTGAGAACAATCTACCACAGTACACAGCACACCAGGGAGTGGTGTATGGGGTGTGTGGAGACTACAGCTCTTTCTGTAAAATGTCTGTGCAGAGCATATTTGTGGGTTTACGTGTTGAAATAATACGTTTTGAATATGGATGTGATTCCGGTCAGTGGGAAACACGTGCAGACTGCAGCTGGTTGGTTTGTAGATTTACCGTTTGCTGCGGCTGCCATTCCACTGAAGAAATGGTTTTTGACATTTACAGACGCAAAAATTTGCATTTGTTTAGCAGGAATAGCCCTATGATTAACATGAATATCACATCCATAGTTGCATCTGGGTGTCATCATGACATGGGTTATGGAGTACGCTGGGTTTGTTGCGATACCACAATATGTGCCCCAAACAGGGCGACCCATGAATACAGACACTGGAAGTAGCGACTAACTATGCTGTACTTAGTATTCGACAGTCATTGACCAATATTATGAAGTCACCAGGTAATGAAATTGAGGTCGTCTACAGATACACGAACACAAGCAATCCACAGACTATTCATATAGATTTAGCATCGGAGACAGTTTCTATATTCTTTGTGGCGTACTTTAAAATCGTTTATCGCAATCCGCGTTATGGAGAAGGTGATATTAAGTTATATTTTTCTGTTATATCTGAAAATGATGGACCGGAAAAGCTGCCCAGTGTTTGTTCAATTGTTCTGTTGGTGATTACACTAAATACCAGGATCATCTGCACTGTAATCTGAAGGCAGAGTGTGAAGATGGACGGGATGAAACAGAACACTGCCCATTCAGCAGTCCGGGCTGTCAGGGCTTGGTGGCTTCAACTAACAAATGTTATGAGTGCATAAAAGCAGATACCCCGACATTATCTGGGTCTATCACAATATGAATGTCAGGCAAGAGGTGGGAAGCTCGCTTCTATAAAAACCAAAAGGGAAAAAGAAGAAGTCTTTTCATTTATTTAAACATGTTTCAAGATTCAAGGTGGCTATTGGGTTGACATCAGAGGGGTCACGAAGCCTTTTATGTATAGCAAAGTAAGTTTATGGTCTGACAACACTGTGGTCTATAACATTGATCCATTTTCATTATTATAAAAATTATAGATACAAGCTAACGGGGATGTCAAACATATAGTCTTCACACAATGTGGTTTTTTCGACAGGAACGTTCAGTTCTGGAGTTCTGTGTGAAATCAAATCGAAAATTATCAGTATATTTCCCCCTCGTATTGCATAGGCTGGGTTATTTGCGACTTCGTTTATCTCTAGAAACACTCGACAGCCTTTATATGTAACTGCAAGTGGTCATTTCATTCATCAATTCTTGTTGTACAAGCATAATGGTTATTCTAGAAAAACAGCGACGTTTACAGTCTCGAATATTGGTAGACACGATCAATACTACAGTGTTTAATTCCCAGTAAGATCGCCGACATCATGTTTAACTGTGATAATGATATCACGACAGTGCATTTCACTCTGGTATGTGACTTTATAGAAGACTGTCCAGACACAAGTGATGAGTCATTCTGTCAACATCCTACATGTCCGGGCTTTCTGTGTTTGAATGGTCAGTGTGTGTTGAACAGTCAACGTTGTAATGAATACTCTGACTGTCTGGATCACTCTGATGAGAGCCACTGTCCAAACAAACACACACGTCACCCATTTCATGAAAATAAACAGGGCTTACACATTAACTTAGATGGCACTGGCTCCTTCACTCGGCAGAAGATCAGAGAGACGAGCCATGTCCAGACAGTCATTACCGTTGCACAGCAGAGTGGCTGTACTGTCTCCCTGTCTACACTCTCGCTGTAATGGATTGTCTGACTGTGTTTATGGAGAAGACGAACAACACTGTGAGAGGGAGACCTGCCCTGGATTCTATCAGTGCCCGAGATTCCACAGTGTGTGTGCATGGAGATCATCTGTGTGATGGCTGGGGGCAGTGTCCACAGCGGGATGATGAACTGATGTGTGACATGATGACCTGTCCTGAAGGCTGTCTGTGTCAAGGTCATTCTTTCTGGTGCAGCACAACATTTCTGCCTGACCTTTTCCCTGAACTTCGTTACTTAGATGCCACAGGTACAGGAATGTCGTTAACAGATTTGAGGATAAATGTTTTTTTAGTTTTATTGATTTTATCTGACTGTTCCCCTTTTCAATATCTCAAGTATAAAGCTTGCTAACTTACAGTATATTGACCTTTCAAATAACGACTTAAAGACTCTTCATTTGGATCATATTCTTAGAATTATCAAACTTGAGAACCCTGGTCTTAGCAAACAATCCACTTCATCAGATTACAGATACACTGGGGAAGCACGTCAACTATGAACTGAGACGACTGAGTCTATCAAAAACACATTCTAATATTGTCAACACATTATTGTCTATATACTTACCTCAGGCAGAATGGTTTAATGCATCTCTTTCTTCTATACAAACTATTAAGTCCACGGGCTTTAAAAACGCACCACGACTGACTGAAGTCGATATACGATGGAATCCAGTTGAAAGCTTTCCTTGGGAATCCTTGTCAGAGGCAGCTCATTTAAGAAATGATCTTTTCCTCAGACTACAGATTTTGCTGTGAGAATCTGTTTCGTCAACGTTCAACCAAACTAAAATGTCGAACACCTCACACCATCCTTCCGGCGTGTAACACGCTGTTACCATCTGAGTTACATGTAAACGCTCTTCTGGTTAACTGGCCTCTCAGCCATAGTGGGGAATTCAGCTTGCTTCTTAGCGTCGTTTGCAGTCAGAGAACTATTTGAGAGGAGCTTTCTGGCAGCCATCGGGCATTTGCAGTTTGCTGAAATATGTATGGGAAGTCATGTGGGTGTTACGATTGTAGCCGACAAAATATTGCATGGACATTACCTGCAAGCAGAAAGGGAATGGATCAATAGCACTCTCTGCAAAATAAGTGGTTTTCTATGGTTGGCGTC
>JADBJO010020106.1:0-31946 GCA_016801955.1 Conus betulinus | reverse complement strand
GTCTACATAATCACTAGCTTTTTTTTTTTTTCGCCCCAGCCCATCTCAACCAAACCCTTTCCCCTCACCCTCAAACCTCTTGTTCCCCCTCCTACCTCCAATACCCTCCCTCCGCCCCACCCACCTCGCAAAAAAAAAAAAAAAAAAAAAAAAAAAAAGAAAAAAAAAGAAAGAAAAGAAAAAGGAAGGTTACCACCCGTGTTCTTAACATTTACTGATGCATAGCTGATGTCCCCACGGCCCTTGGAAACAACGATACGGGTATGTGAAGTCCGAATGCATACCGATGGTATTATTAATCCATCTATAGGACGTTGCTCTCCTCTCACCACGCTCCGAATGTCTCCTGGCCTTGTCAAAACGGGTTTGTGTTCGTGTGATCAGACGACAGGCAGTGTCGGACTTGATTCATCTTTCACTCACTGTGGTCTCGTATGTTTGGTGTGGACTTCGGTGAGATAGGAGGTAGATGTGTTGTTTTGTTGTTCGCCTGGACTCGCTTCTGCCGACGGTTCTTTCTACCAATCAGAAGAATCCCTAGAAACGTTGTATGGATGGAACATGATGGCTGAACTTGATTGGCAGAGACTTTCTTTTTGATCTCTAGCCCTTACAACATTTATCTCTGTTTATCAAAGATAGAATAGATTCTAAGCTGTAAGAAGCGGGATTAGAAGCTAGACTGTATAAAACTTTTTCTTTCTTCTTCTCTGTGTGTGTATATGTCGGGCTACGTGAATCGACGATTTAGTAAAGGTCCGTACGATTGGACGCATTTAGAGCCGTCGGCGTTCGGTTGGGAGAGTCGCAGTTGTAGCTGAACTGGAAACAACAACCAGATTTGACTTAACTGATGTATGGTATGCTGTGGTGTCCCCCCTCCCCCCCCTCCCCCCTTTTTTTTCCCCCCCTTCTTTCCCTTTTTTTTTTTTTTCTTTTTTTTTTCTTTTTTTTTTTTTTCTTTCTTTTTTTTTTTGTTTTTTTTTTTTTTGGGGGGGGGGGGGGGGGGGGGGGGGGGGGGGGGAATACTACGACACTGTCATATTTAGCACACTCAAATGTTCCTTGATAAGGCGATATCATTTTCCCCATTCTAATGCACGCAGTCCAACGTGCACATCCCCCTCCCCCTTTATTGTGCCTTCTTCATAGGCCGTTAAAAACAACACAAACAGCCACAACAATAAAAAATGAGATACACATTGTCGAATTGTTTTTGTAGCTATGGACAACTAACATTTGGGGATATGTTTGATCTATGACTAGTAATTACGTTTGTCGGGTTGGAATTTATGTCTTCTCTAGCGTGTAATTGTGCCCACATTGGTACTTGCTGAGAAATAACAACAACAACAACAATGATGCAGTCGATGTTAGGCGAGAGAGAGAACGGGGGCGGGAAACTAGTCGCATCATTCAGGGGGCTAGCACTGAAGCGATGTGCACTGCGAGATCGTGGCTTAATTACAGACCCGTCAGAGGCTGAAATGTGGGGGATTTTTCAGCCGAGGCTGGCGCTTTCCCAGAGTTTTGAGTGGGGTCGGCTCTAATGGGAAGACTGAAACCACACAGTCAAGTCAACTCTACACTCATGTAAGAGTTGCTCAAATGTCCTGGCCAACCCTGCAAATGCCCGTCTTTAGGAAATTGTTGACGCCTTGATATGTTATAACAGGAAACACGCAGCAAGCTTACAGTCCTTTCAAGTGGTCTTATATAGAAATGGTACTAAATCGTATCATCTTCATCCCTCTCTTCATTCAAGTTATTAAAAAAAACAAACAAACAAACAAACAAAAAAAAAAACGACCAAACAAATTCTTACAATTCTTTCAAGTGGTCTTAAATAGAAATGGTATTGAATTGTGTCATCTTCATCATCCACTTAATTCAAATTAACCACACACACACACACACACAAAAAAAAAAAAAAAAAAAAACGCTCTTCATACCCTGTCGTAGTGTGGGTCAGACCAAAATGGGTCAGACTTACATCTAAGACGAGTTCCTATCTCGATGAACAAGACAAGGAGCCACTCTTAGGATCGTTCTGGGTACTCGAGCTTGCTCCGCAATTCAACAAAGGGGAAAAGAGAGAGGATGGGAGGGGGGGGGGGGGGGGGGGGGGGGGGGGGGGGGGGCTCGATCGTTAGGTGGTGCCCCTCCTACGTATGTTGGATCAGAAGAGGCAACTAAAGAACAGCATGGAAGTGATTCAGCAGCAGCGCTGCGTCTCCTCTGGAATGTTGCCTCGTGGTGACCTGAGAACTGACTGTTCCCTGTGTGTACGGCAGGCTGTTGAGGCTATGACAGGCTGGGGCTGGGTGTGGCTTCACATGGGGGAACTGAAATGATGTGAGAGTAATGCCAGGCGGGAGTGGGAGAAGAGAGAGTGTGAGCTTCACATGGGGGAACTGAAATGAGCGAGGCTGTGGGGTGAGGGGAATGAGCCAGGTGAGAGTAATGCCAGTGAGAGGGTACGGGAGTAGAGAGAGAGAGAGAGAGAGAGAGAGAGAGAGAGAGAGAGAGAGAGAGAGAGAGGAAGAGGAAGAAAGGCGAGGAGGGGAAGGGTAATGATGGAGATATGAAAATGAAAAAGACTTATTGTGGGCGTTAAAAATACATGCATTGATGTAACAAGAGAGAGAGAGAAATTGAGAGAGAGAGAGATGGAGATTGAAAAATGAAAAAGACTTCCCACCAGAGAGCAGAGAGAGAGAGAGAGAGAGAGAGAGAGAGAGTCGAGAAATAAAAGCTTCCCTTGCGCACCTGTATGTTTCAGAGCAATAACAATGCAGTCTCCCATCGCCTTCCTCTGCTTGTGGTGCACGTGCTTTGTGGCAGTCCTGTCTGTCTGTGACATGTCCTGGCCCGTCTGTCACTTTGCAGAAAAAACTACACCTGCGGATGGACCAAATCGGAAGGATGGCGGTTGTACAGGTTTCATAAGGAAGCCTTCAATACCAACTACTATCTAGGCCTTAACAACGACACCCACAGCGTCACGGAAAGATTCGAAAGCGAAACCGTTTGCCCAGCGGGCAACCAAGTCTACTGCTTGCACTTCAGATACCGGTTCGAGGACAACGATGTTCTGAATCTTAGCGTGGTGGTGAAACTGTCTGACGAAGATGAGCGGGTGATGTGGAGGGCGTCCAACTCCACCAACTCCAGCGCGTGGGACGACGCCCAGGTGCTTGTGGAGGCAGACTCCGAGTTCAGCGTCGTCTTTTTGATGCCACGGGCCCCACGGACGGCAGAGTGGGACATCGACACGATCGACTACGAGGACACCCTCACGTGTAACACACTGCCCCCGTCCGCTTCTCCGCCACCAACACCCACGTCAGGGACCGCGCGGCTGCTACAGTCCACCAGAAGTCTGATGGCTGCGCTGCCGTTGTCGTTGCTGGGGGCTTTGGGGTTCCTCTGAGGAGAGTCGGTCCTCACAGGGATGCTAGCAGGGCGGGGGCTTTGACGGATCATAGTGTAGCTCCCCCCCCGCCCCCTTTCCCCCTCACCCTCTCTCGCCTTATTGGAACTTCTGTGCTACAAACTCTTTTCTCTCACTTTCTTTCACATTTTTTTTTTTTTTTTTTTTTTGGTCTTGTCTTTACTATCGTCTACTGGTTTTCTTTCTTAAAAAAAAAAAATCTTCTTCTTTCTTTCTTTCTTTCTTTCTTTGCGAACCATTCCCCTGCTTTCGTTCGAGAAACTCAAAACTTTGCTACGCTTTTTTTTCGGGAAAATATTCGTTACAATTTAGGACGTGCCACTTTTTTTTTTTTTTTTTTTTTTTTTTTTTTTTTCCCTCTTTTTTTTCGTTTGGTGACCAGGTAGTGCAACTTGTACACCATCCAGAGTGAATACTAACTCTCCATTCTGCGGTGACTCTTTGCCCTCATGGCATTTTATGTACTTTTTCTTTGGTTACATTTGTTTTTCATTGATAGTTTTCACATTGGAATCTGGAGTGAGTGACAAACGGAGCGGAACGTCAGGGCTAGTCCTGTTGGCCTTCAACGATGTCAACAGTTCGGCTACCATGTCATGAACTGCTGGTGTTGTTTGGTTCTCTTTCAGGATACAACCCTCTTTTTTTTTATCATCTTTCTTGATGTGACCCTGTTTTCCCCACCGTGTGAGATTGACAGCCCCTGAAAATGATCTACATGGTCGACTGGGCTATCTACCTACAAAAAATGCGCGCGCGCGCAAACACGCGCACTCACGCACGAAGACACGCACACACGTACACGCACGCACGCACGCGCTCGCGCGCGTGCGCACACACACACACACACACACACTGACTGACTGAAACCAATTTATTGTCATATTAACTCATAATTGTACTCGCACACACACACACACACACACACACACACACACACACACACACACACACACACACACACACACACACACACACACAACACAACACAACACACACACAACACACACACACACACACACACACAACACAAAACAACACGCAACACAACACAACACAACACAACACAACACAACACACACACACACACACACACACACACACACTGACTGACTGAAACCAATTTATTGCCATATTAACTCATAATTGTACTCGCACGCACACACACACACACACACACACACACACACACACACACACACACACACACCACACACACACACACACAACACACACAACACACACATACACAACACAACACAAAAACAACACAACACGCAACACAATACAACACACACACACACACACACACACACACACACACACACACACACACCCCCTACAAACTGCTTTCATAGCGCTCGCTCACAAGAACACAGGTCTAGCAACGGACGGGGTGCGTACTTCACATTGCACCAAAACAAAACGATCGTCATTTTCTTTCAGTCTGTCGGAGGAGACGATGCACGTAGTGCAGAATCCCCAGCAAGAAGAAAGTTACTCATGGCCAAATTCTGCAGGAGATGCATTAGGAAAGGTGAACAGAAACATACGCGGAAAATGGAAAAAAACAAACAAACAAAAAAAAAAAAAAAAACAGTTGCTGACACTGTTCTGAGCCCACGGTCGTCTCCTAGTGATCAGACCGAATTTCTCACAGAGAAATGCTGTAGCTGTAAAAAATCATACAATACAATACAATACAATACAATACAATACAATACTGCACGTTAGTTGTACGTTAGCGGCCCTCTCCGTTTCTCTGTGCAGTTGTCATGCCTGAGATGATCTCCAGGACCTAGTGGCCGTCGCTTGCTTTGATGCAGTCTTGCGCTCTAAGCCTACCTCGTTTTGGGATCACCTGATCCGAAGAGATCCTCTTAACATAGTTGTGTCACTGTTGTGTCATTCCTCACAATGTTTGTAGTTTTTCTTTTCTTTCAAATGTCCAAACATGTTTTGTTCTTGATTTTGATTTTCACTTCACGTCCGAGTCTGTGGTGAGTTTGCACCATACGCGTCGGTACTGGCGAGTTCATGGGGACTGTCGTTGATTGGACGTTGTGACGCCTTGAAGTGGACGCTCAGTCATATTAGCCTCATCTCTCCCCCTCCCTCCCACAACTATTTGCTTATGTCAGTAAGATGCGCAACGCTCGGTTGCGAAGTATTGGTTGCCATACATCAGGGTTGTTTCCCTGGAGGTTGTCACGAACAACAACGGTTCTAGAGAGCTGAGTAAAATCTTGCAGAACGTAACGCTACGTCTCCGTGCGTGATTTGCAGAATCACCACCACAGTCCAACCACGCATACATACGGCTACCTGATAACTTACCATCACATTTCTAATTTTTCTCTATGGTGCATACAAAGATCTCAGTTGTTCAATTATTCTGTGAGGCATCTGCTATAATGTATTGATTATTCATAACGTTTGGATTCCAGTATCACTTTTGTTTGAATATCCCTAGCTTTTTGATTTTGTCTGTAGGAATAAAATGTAATGCTTATTCAATATTAAACTTGGAATTTTTCGATCGATGTGGTCTGATTTTGTATCAGCAGAATATCTCAAAACTTGCGAACTTCTTTGAAAATTAATTGAAGTACGTATCACATTTTCTTTATTAGAATTGTTGGTCTGTCAGCAGCTGTTTGTTTCATTTTTAAATATTCATTTTTGTTGACTATGTTTTGGTGAAACTATGCTGTTATAGTACAGTTGAAATTCCCATTTTCTGTCACTATAATGTTGACTCTGACTTGTCAAAACAACAAAAAAAAAAAAGTTGCAAATTCCTTTACTGTTTTCCACTGTATCTGCCTTTGCGGTTCATTCATTCGTACTTGTTTTTGAACCTTTTTCAACCTTTTCTTTCTCTCGTTGCAACATACGATACTCCAGCTTTTCTGTTGTAATGTGCAGACTTAGCAGTAAGACTGTTCACTACACACAGAGTGGGTGTCTGTTTGGCAATGCTTTTTGCCTCTTCATGCATTTTCGTGGCATTTTTTTTTTTTAATATGTTTTGATTCTTTGTGTCTGTGTAGTTAAAGTGAAAAAAATTACTGGGAATGACCAGCATACTCTGCACAACTTTTCCTTCCCTGCCTTCAGGATGTAAACATAATTGCTATCATGTTAGGAATGGTTAAATCCGTGTACGTAAGAATGTGTCAATGTTGTTCTCCTTTCACGACAGAGTCCTGTAGCTGATCATTTTCGTGTTGTAACATCTCGCAGTCTGCTCGGCTCTGATCGCTACAAACGTAAGCATAACTTTGCCATTCAGCTGTGTACAGGTGAAAATTTCATTAAAAAAAAAAATATATATAAAAAAAAAAAAAAAAAAGTTTGGGGAGCATCAAGCATCAATCGACGTAGACAGCATAGTAAGTGAAAAGAATGGAGTGTTTATCCTCCATGATTTATGCCTCTCAATGTTGTCAATTTTTTTTTTAAAAACCAACCGTGAAAGCATTAAACAGGGAACTGAACGGCACTGGTTCAGCCATGTCTGGGATAATTTAGAGTTCGAAGACTGAAACCAAACACTTTGAAAATATCTACTATGAAATGAATTACACTGATTCCACAACGTTTGGATCATTTAGACCTAGATGTCATCGACTGAAGTTCATTTGGTTGAAATAGGACACTTACACTGAGGTCTGTTACCATAACCGAGCTTTTCAGTCTGCTACCCCCCCACCCCCACCCCCAGTGACTATTCTTTGTATAAATTTGCTCGTTTGCTCTGATTTCAAGTGAATTTGAAAGAGCATTCGATTTTTTTTTTTTTCGAAATACTTTAATGGCTATAGTGATAAACTTGTCACTGCCAGGACTTCAGACTTCTCCTCCTACAGACGTTTCTCACAGCGAGCGTGTTAGTTTTTTTTTTTTTTTTTAGTTGATGCCAGTCCTTGTGGTCAACATCTGGGGCCGAGGGGAGGTAGACGAGGGGGTGGTAGCTGGCGGAGGGTGGGGAGAGGGGTAGGCTTGTGCTGTTGGTTCTGGACAATAACATTCTGGATTCAACAACATCAGTGACAAAGCATGGTCAGCCAATTATGATGTCTTAAAGGAAATTCAGTTCAAAGAACTACGATTGTATTGAAGATACAACATTAATTCCACGTTACCAAACGTTTGCTACATATATAAAGGAACGTAGTGAATAACGACGTCAAGAGTTCTGTTTGTTACAATGAGGATTTCAGTGAACATTTCTTTTAAGGGTACATACACGTAACTGTGTGGCTGATGAAAAGTTAAAACCTATAATCGAAAGCTAACTGGAACTGAAATGAAATTCTCATGACATGACGTACTGTTTCAAGTTGGCTTACAATAAGAAAAATGAAGATGGCTGGAAATGTGATTAACGAAGACATCTTAATCGCTAATATATATATATATATATATATATATATATATATATATATATATATATATATATTATATATTTATATTTTTAACCTCATGTTGTTCTCTAGAATTCAGTTAGTTGTTTCATGCTGCGTTGTTTTTAATGTAGTGACAATATTTGCTTTTTTTTCATGTTGCTCCTTACGTGTGCTGTACTAACCAGTAGTGTGTTCATTGTGGCTTTCTGTATCATTATATTGTGTGATATTTTCTTTTTACGATTCTTAGAATATTAAACAGCTTCATGACTATTCTGACTGGTGGCTATGTCTGGACGGAACGGAAGAGGAAGCTCTGCACCACCCGATCAGACCAAAGTCATGGCTACGTCGGCAATGTCAAGGTTGAAGGAAGTGGGAGGCGGATCCGGCTGTTCCATGAATTGAACGAAGTCCAACATGGAAGTTTTTGACTAGACTGCAATCAAAGCAACAGATAATCACAATCAGAAGTAGGGGAGATAGACAATGCTGACGAGTGCATCATCAAAAATAGTGAGGACAAAGTGATGTCTCTTTGTTTGAATACTACTTATGGTCGGCCGGGCTCTCTTTATACACAAAGATCGCTGACGTAATACGTCAATCAAGTCCCCTGTCACAGACACACGTCATTTCCCATTCTGCTGGAAGGCGTGCATGCTCATCTATGGTCTACACTGGCTTAGAAGGCAAACTGCTTGCCATCAATACACAGGGCATGAACATTTTATCTCACTCACACACACACACACACACACACACCACACACACACACACACACACACACACATCTATCTATCTATCTATCTATCTATCTATCTATCTATCTATCTATCTATATGTCTGTCTGTCTGTGTTAACACGCAACCATGAAAGATAACTCTCCCGACTATCTTTACGTCAATGTCAACATTTGCAGATCTCTGCCACAGTGGGGAGCAATGTATATATAAAAACCCCCCCCCCCCCCCCACCCCTTTCTTTCTCACAGTCATTAAGTGAATGGTTTATACTCTTAACCACTGCGGCCATAGAACCCCCCCCCCATCGGGGCCGATCAAAGCACCCTACCCCCCCCCCCCCCAAACCCCCACCACTGATCCTATACCCACTTGACCCCCCCCCCCACCCCCCCCCCCCCCCCCCCCCCCCCCCCCCCCCCCCCCCCCCCCCCCCCCATCCCCCACGTGGATCGGTTCTGGGACACCCTCCACCCACCCCCCCCCCCTCCCCCCCACCCCTCCACCCCCTCGCCCCACGGCCTTTTCTCCCTCACCCCCCCCCCCCCCCCCCCCCCCCCCCCCTCCCCACCGGTCCCCCCCCCCCCCCCCCCCCCCAATCTGCTTGACCTGTAGTCCCCCAACACCCCCCCCCCCCCCCCCCCCCCCCCCCCCCCCCCCCCCCCCCCCATCTACGCCTCAGTTCGCAAACCCCCATGCCTGCATGATACCCCCCTCCCCCCCCGTCCCACCCCCCCCCCCCCCACCCCCCCACCCCCCCCCCCCCCCCCCCCACCCCCCCCCCCCCCCCCCCACCCCCCCCCCCCCCCCCACCCCCCCCCCCACCCCCCCCCCCCCCCCCCCCCCCCCCCCCCCCCGCCTACACCCCCCCCCCCCCAACCCCCCCACTTTCGTCCCCCACCCATCCCACCCCCCCCCCCCCCCCCCCCCCACCCCCCCCCCCCCCCCCCCCCCCCCCCCCCCCCCCCCACCCCCCCCCCACCCAACGTCGTCTGCGCAAGCGCCCCCCCACCCCCCCCCCCCCCCCCCCCCCCCCCCACCCCTTTCTTTTCTCACAGGTCATTAAAGTGAATGGTTTATTGAAAACTCTTAGACCAGCTGCGGCTAGAACTAAATCGGGGCCGATTCGATTTTCAAAGCAGACTACAAAAGGGACACGATCTATATACCCACTTGAACAATCATGGAGTGGATCGGATTCTGATGACAAACCCTCTCCCCCCCCCCCCGGCGCCCCGGGCGGGTCTTACCTCCACCCCCTCGCCCCACTGCCTTTCCTCCTCCCTCACGTGGAATGAACCGGTCCAAAATCTGATTGACCTGTAGTCATGAAAATCTACGACCTCAGTTCGCGCAAACCAAATGCCTGCATGAAACGGCGTAGCATGACGTTTTCCCAGTTGAATTTCCCCCCAAACTACCAACTCCTACAAAAACACTTTCGTCCAATCAATTTATAAAACGTCGTCTGCTCAAGCGCTGAAACTAAAAAAAAAGAAAAAAAAAAGAAAAAAATCTAGACCGACGTGTACTACCTAGCCAAATTCTACAATAATTGATCAGTTTGGCCATGCAGTCGCCTTGCCCTCACACAAAACCCAAAGAATTTTTATATTACTAGTCCAATCCAGTGGTCACATCAACTCGCGAGCAAGCGAAGGGGGGAGGGGGGGAGGGGGGGGGGGGGGGGGGGGGGGAGGTGACTGAAGAAAGCAAAGGCCGACAGAAATAGTCACAAACCCAAACGAAGCTGCTTTCCAATAAAAGAACAAGAGTCGGGTAACGGTTTCTCCCATGATGAAAATTTGTTACACGCCCGTAACTCCTCCAAACAAATATTGCCTAAAGGACCGCCGCCGTGGCGAAAGTGGTTAGCGTCGCGGAACTCCCGGCTGGGAGGTCGTGGGTTCGAATCCCATCATAAGTCATGTGGTGTTTTTTCTGCCCCGACGCGGCTCCTACCCAGAGTTGAGTTTGCTGCGGACTCAGTTGGGAAGACTGGATCACACAGTCCGAGTTTCATTCCACTTAATGGGAAATGCGTGTTTCTGAGATGTTGCTCAAATTTCCTGACCAACCCTGCAGGTGTAGTCAACCCCCCACCGTTTACCACTTCCTTTGTCAGTGTGTAAAACATGTACGGATTCAAAGAAATCGATCACAGTTCGTTTTCAAGATATGTGTGTGTAAAACAGTTGAATTTTCAATATATAAACATATATGCAAAATTTGGTGCAGACTGGGAATCGAACACGGTTTGAATTCCAGCCTCTAAAGTTCCCGTGCTGTCTGAGTGAAGCGCTGCCTACAGTGTAGACCCCGTCTCCACCGTCGACTCCATTTCTATGTTTGTGTCAAAACTGACTAGACCGCTTTAGATATGATTGACACAGCCCTTTGAAAAGAGATGAAGATGATGTGGGCTGGAAAACAGAACACAGTCAAATACTAAGGTTGTCGATATGCCGCGTGAATACGAAAGACGCACGATCAGTCTTTTAGAAGAGAAATTCTTACCTGCAAAAGTCTGGAGCACAAAATGGCCGATCGCAATGCCTGGCACGAGATTACGTCAGCATCGGGTATTCTTGTATTACGGGTTTTGTAAAAAGAAATGTATATGTGGAGACAACTTTCGCTTTTCGATTTCCATGAGTGGAATGTGTTGTCCCCACCAATTTGGACATCTCTCTCCGTGTCTCCTTTCTCTCTCTCTCTCTCTCTCTCTCGTGATCTCTCTCTCTCTCTCTCTCTCTCTCTCTCAGTGCATTTATTTTGTACATTACGTTTCTTAGCGCATACATGTTTTCTCATTGTAATGAAATTGAGCACTTTGATATCACACACACATATTGGCAAACACAAACACAAACACACGTAACCTGGAAAGTGCTGTTTTCCGTGCCTGCTTTCTATTGTCCCATCACTGAGATCCAGGTGTAACAAAACGGGGGCTTCTTCTGTTCTCTTCTTACTGCCTTCTTTAGCAAAGAAATCTGTATTTAACATGATGCTCGCGCGTGCACTCACACACACGCGCATCACAAGTCAGCACACACACACGAACACTCTGACTCTGTCTGTGTCTCTCTTTCTATCCGTCTGTCTGTCTGTCCTGTCTGCCTGCCTGTCTGTCTGTATGTCTGTCTGTCTCTCTCTCTCTCTCTCTCTCTCACACACACACACACACACACGCACACACACACACACACACACACACACACACACACACACACACACACACACACACACTCAAAGGCACACTCATGCACATACAAGCATACACACATATAAATCTACACGCGCGTGCGGAATTACACACACGCAGGAGCGCACGCACGCACGCACACACATGCACTCACGTACGTACGCACTCATGCATGCACACAAACGCTCACACACACGGCGCGCGCGCGCGCGCACACACACACACATCACGCACGCACGCACGCGCACACGCACGCACACACACACACACACACACACACACACACACACACACACACACACACACACACACGCACAAACACACACACGTACACAGACGCATGCATGCACACACAAACAGCAAGCCTAGACACACACACCACACACACACACACACACACACACACACACACCACACACACACACACACACACACATATTCATACGTACATACACACACCGCATAATTATGTACTACTTCTTTTCCCATTAAGTGATAGGAGAGAGAGAACATGGTAGAGCTACTATCCAGAGAGAGAGAGAGAGAGAGAGAGAGAGAGAGAGAGAGAGCAATTTATGTCATGTGTGACTTAAATGCTAGTGATAAATCTGTAGATTAAAACAAAATTATCTGGTCAGGGTGGACAACATGATAAGAGAACTCCGGACTCGGATCAACGAAAGAAACTGCATCTGCCTAGTGTGTGTGTGTGTGTGTGTGTGTGCGTGTGTGTGTGTGTGTGTGTGTGTGTGTGTGTGTTGTTGTGTGTGTGCGTGCGTGTGTGTGTGTGTGTGTGTGTGTGTGTGTGTGTGTGTGTGGTGTGGGTGGGGGTGTGTGTGTGTGAGAGAGAGAGAGAGAGAGAGAGAGAGAGATTCCAGTTTCTAGACCCTCCGAGTGTGAGTGTCTGTTTGGTCCGGGGGGAGGGGGGGGGGGGGGGGGGGGGGGGGTCGCATGCGCGTGCATACTCGATATCTCGTGCTTTGTTATTCATTGAAATTGGAGCAAGACGGTTTATAGGCTCATCAATCTATGATCTCGTGAAACAACTCGGAATTTCTGCTGAGAAGAGGACTAGAACCCAAACGGTAATGGCAGAGGGAACTGAAAATTCTACCTAGATCTGGTCGACAAGAAAAAAAAAAAAGAAAGAGAGAAAGAAAGAAAATGAAGCAAAATTTAGAAAGAGAGGGGGTTATTTACCGCCAAGGATATAGACAAATCACAGGACAACACATCAGTGTCTTGTCCTTCGCGGTAACTAACCCCCTCTTTTTCTAAATTTTGCCTCATTTTTCCCTCAGTCACTCCGTTTTGGAAGAAAATTAATTTCCCAGCTTACAACAGATGGCCCTTCCGTACAAAGGGGGTAAGAAATACTTCGAAAGGGGCAACGCCTTGACTCCCACTATCCAGAAGTTGCTCGTTCAAATCCTGGCATCATGCAAAAAAAAAAAAAAAAAAAAATTCTGGCCGCGCAAAAGGCCTCCAGGAGTGCTGACCCCGGATGTAGCCTTGCCGCCATTGAGTGTAAAGAGATAGGGCTGAAACGCTTGTCTTAGAGAGGGGTGGGGGGAGGGTTCTTCTCTGAATTCTGTCTGCTGCCAAGCTGTTTCTAGATTTCTCCTTGTGTGTGTGTGTGCGTGCGTGCGTGCGTGCGTGTGTGTGCGCGCGCGCGCGCGCGCGTGTGTGTGTGTGTGTGTGGTGTGTGCGTGCGTGCATGCATGTTTTGTGTGTGTGTGGTGTGCGTGTGCATGTGAACTGTGGAAGTTTATGACCTTGTAAACACTGACCAAAATTTAATGCATCAGATGACATTTTAAAAGAAATGAAACAATAAAAGGTAAAATCCTGTCAGATTCAGTCGAAATTAATAACAGAATCAAGAGGTAGGGCCTTGTCACTATAGTTTCTGGTTTTTATATAGACTGTACAAAGTCTCATATTGAAAAAAAAAAAATGACTGATAGTTCAGTGATTAACAATACTTTCCGTACAATCTGCGGAATTCCAGTTCGAGTCCCATGAGCGGTCGGAAAGTGAAGTGTGGACTGAATTTTTTCATGCCCTTCCAAGTCGGTATACAAGCAGACCTACCTGTTGCTGAAATCTTTTGGATAGTGTGTGCATGGAGATCAGATCAGATCAGCATGTGAAGGGTTCTGTCATTTACGTGCATGCAGAAGATCAGACCAGCGTGAGACTGCATGGCAGGTCTGTACGCATACTTTCATTATATATCCTGGCATCAACCAGGCCGAGAGATGTAGATACCTGCAGCGTTAGTCAGAAAATTTGAGCAACAACCGATCTTAGAGGTAAAGTCTTTCAGCAGATGAAACACGACTATGTGATTCCAGTCTTTCCAATTGAACCCATAGGAAATGGAACACTGGTAAAAGCTAGTCAGAAAAAAGGCTCTGATGGGAATCGAAACCAACGACCTCCGAGCCCGGACTCCGCACTGGCCACTGCGCCTATGGTGGCTGGTCAGATCGTATCAGTATGAGTTTTTTGCAATCATGAAATAAGAAATGTAGGGATGTTAGATAGTCTCCACACTCTAATGAACACTGAAATGAACGACTGACATGGTAAATGTTCGTTGTACATTCTCCAGTTAACTACTTTTTTTTGAAAAAATTTAGTAGCCTAAGTAAGGCGTTTTAAATGAATGCACTATTTGCTATCATGGCCACAGGTAATATTGTTTGTGATGCCGTTTATACAAAAAGTGCAAAGTTCGTTTTGTATTATACTTCGTTTTTTATAATACTTCGAGTATTGATATACATGTACTCTGTGGAAGTAGCAACCTCAAAGGACCTGCATTTCCGCCATGAAATCAACAATCATTTTTTGTTCGTTTGTTTTGACAATAATATGAAGAAAACTGCGTATTTCACACACAAATACTCTCTCGTTCTCACACACTCTCGTTTCCGCCAGCCCAGCACAGCCACACGTACACACGTACGCACTCACGCACGCACGCACGTGGCACGCGCGCGCTTATACAGGCTTAAAAACACGAAATTAAAAACGCAGAGGAAAAATCTGTTTATTGGCTTGATATAGAAAAAATCACACCTAACCAAAGATCAAGAGCATTTTCATGGGACTACCAACGCTAACCTCAAACAGCGATTGAAAGGCAAAATCTTTGTGTCCAAACAGCAGTTTGACATCACATTTAATTGTATTGCTATTAGTGGTGATGCATTAGTGTGTTTGTGTGTGTTGGTGTGTGTGTGTGTGGTGTATGTGTGTGTGAGTCGGTGCGTGTGTGTGCGTGTGTGTGTGTGTGCGTGGTGTGTGTGGTGGGGAGTGAGAGTTTTATCAGTCTTTTGTGGGTTGTGCGTGCATGACTCCCCAAAAGGATTGAGCACCCAGATGGATCATTTTGTCAACTTCAGTCATGACAACTCGTGTTGGCCTTTGGGAACGTCTTCTATTGGTGTCGTCCGTTTCTTTGTGTTTGAAATGTGAATTGTGACTGCCCCTTATTAAAACATCTGATGTTTATTGCCTTGTAAATTATGTCGACTTTTTTTTCTTCTCATTTTCTTAGACTTTCATTTTACAAGGTTCAAACGGTACATATATCTGCAATCGCATCAAGGCATTAACGTGTGGTAGAACGGGGAAATGCCAGTTGATAGTCAAATCAAATGTCATACATGTCTGTTTATTAAATGGATCCAAAATAAGAGGGGACAATCTTCAAATTATGCAAACAGGAAGGGAAAAAAAAAATGTGTACAACAAAATAATCGCTCTTAACCAAACCCCCCCCACTCCCCCGCCCCCCCCCCCCCCCCCAAAAAAAAAGACGTAATGGATAAAATTGTTGAAAGCGAAAAAACTGAATCAAAAAGACATGTATGAAGTATAGCGAAAAAGTAAAGTAGAAGAAACTAGGGCTGCAGAAAACGACGTTTGTTCAATTAGGGTAACAGGAATTTTCAGCTGTTTTGGAAAAAAAAATGTTAAAGCTCTGTTTCTCAGAAAGTCTGTCGTTTTCATGTTCAGGGGCAGAAAGTGAGCATTACAGAATTAAAGGGGAACAACATGAATCCAACTCCAGTTGCCGAACGTATTTCAAATTGTCCAAGCCAGTTTTCTGAATTGGCAGAAGTTCTAATTGCGATTTCCACATAGCTCAGAATTCAGCAGTTGGTGTCTGGATTTTCATTTCCTGTTAAATGCTTTGTTCATTTGCCTTCTTCCTGAAAGTTTTTTTGACAATCCTTGTGTTCAAAAAAAAAAAAGAAAAAAAAAAAATAACCCACATGGCGCTTCCACCCCAAATGAGAAGAGTTTAAGCAGTTACACCAGTCTTAAATAAGGCAAAACTAACGATTTTGATAAACAGATAGCGACTTTTTTTCTTTTATCTTTCATTCAAGGAAAACTCGTAGAAACAAAAAATGTACGAAAATGTCCGATGTACACTTGTGAAAAAAAGAGTATACTTTCAGTTCAACAGGCTGGATTCAGGAAAGGTCGATGTACAACAGATGATCTTATAAAGCTAACAAGTCAAACTCAGTGAAAAGTTTCCCCCATGCCGTCCCTTTTTTTACCTTGAAAAACGTACAACAGTGTTTTGCACACTCGGTTACTCTATATTGTTTTTTTAAAAATGTGGCATTTTTGGCAGTTAATTTCATCACTGAAAAAAGTCTCTCTAAGGACAGACATGTACCAAAAAAGTGTATTCCGCCTTTCAGGAAAGGGTATTCTTATGGATTAATTATTAATTTCTCCAATTTTGATCTCTCAAACGTCTTTGTGATCAGCGTGGTGGTGCGGTGGCGGCTGGGGTGTCGTTGTGGTTTAATACCTGAGCAATGCCGTAGGGCAACATTATGAAGATGACATGTGCTATATGGATGAATACTAATGTTAGAAAACTGGCAATAAGAGATCAGTGCATGTGCAGAATTTATATACCAACGAGAGTTAAACAACGTCTCTGCTTAGGTGAAGGTAACTGGACTATCACGGGAAAAGACTTTTGAAAATGTTGTTAATAATGGAAAAAAAAGACTTCAGTACTGCCATCCGGTGAACCTAGATGGGCAGGGTGATAAAATGCAGGCAAAGTGGACAGTTTGTAAGGATCCTTTTATCCCCCAAAACTGGGTTGGAAAATGCATAAAGTAAATCTGATAAATAAAGGACGAAAAGGATTAAGTATTTTTCCTTAAATCGTTAACTGTCAACCCTGGGGACAGAAATGTAAAACCCTCTAACATCTGTCACTTTCTTTAGTTCGCTCAAAGCAAACGCATGGACAAGATGTGTACCTTTCTGTTCCAAGTAACGTTTGAAGAAGTTACAAAGCACTGAAAACAAAGCAGTTAAAATCTTAAAATTGGCTTAGGGGGTTCAGTGCACTCTGTTACGTACAATACTGCAAGCGGTTAGTGTTCCACAGGTTTGTGAACAATGGATTAGAGAATGGGCCAAGTGTATGATTTGAAGCCTGTCATATCAAAAATTCAGTTACTAATGAAAACTTTATGGATTAAAAAAAAAAAAGAATTTTCCCAACGGAGCCAAACGTGTTTCATACATTTCCGCCCATATTAAACAGTACTTCTGAACTTTGTCAAGGTATACTTCAATATAACAATGATTCCAGAAATCCCCGCTGTACATCAAATGGGCCTTCCAGTGGAGCTCTGTATTGGAAAGGTTGATATTAATGAGCAAAACAAAAAACAAACAACAACAAACAAACAAACAAACAAAAGCAAAAAGCAAAAACTAACAAACAAACAAAAACCCCTTCAATAGTCTTGTAAATGACGTGATAAACACTAGAGTTCTTATCCTACTTACCTTTAAATTTACTCTGATGGTTCAGTTATGGAAACAGCTGCTAGCGATTCAGCATTTGTTGTTCCGAGCTTAATATATATATATATATCTAATATATTATATATATAATATATATAACCCAAGCTATATCCGCCATATAATTACTAGAACAAAGCTTGCTCTTAATGTCGGCCGATTGTAAAATGGGGGGCGATAAACCGATCTTCATATCTGCAGTGGTAGGATTGATTCTGCCTAACTGACAGTATGTGCTTGAGTGGGGGAGTGGGGGGATGGGGATAATAAATGCTTCTCAAAATGACAGCCTTCAGCAGGCTTATAGTCTCCTAACATTATAGACGTCTATATACCCTATATATCGATTAGATATATAAATCTATATAATATATATATATAATACACTAAAGTGTTTTCATTTTGGAAGGGTTTTTCAAGATACCCGGTCATACAATTTAATTACACGAACTAACACATGCACACAAGCAGACAAGCACATTGCAATTTAGACTAAGTATGGAGAAGTATGTAGTGAGACACAAACATGCAAAAATAAAACATTATATACACGCAGTCAAAAATATACCACGCTGATGCTATTGTAACATAACGACAATACCTAAAGGAGCAAGAAGCAATGGCCATCAATAGGGTCAAAAAATATATACAAGGGGCTGATAATCAGGTCCGTGTGATATGTAAGAGAACGAGGGAAACTGGATATATGAATTCTTTTTTTCAGTATTACATTTTTTTTCTGTTATTATATTGTGTTGATATATGATATATAATATATATATATATTATATATATATATGTATATATCTATATTAATATATATATATATATATATATATATGAAGCCTCCCAGTGGTTGTGAAACAGAAAAGCAATAACCCAGACATATGTAATGACTCACTTTCAACCCTAAAACTATCTGAACAATTTGAACTGTACATCTTTAATGAAACATATTTTGACCGCAGATCTTCAGGTAAAAATGAATTATAAATGTCTTTGAGGATTCTCAGAAGATTTCAAACAAAAAAAAAGGAAAAACACACAATATCGACAACGTTTCGGTCACAGCCCGTTTTCAGGACTTGTGACATAAAAAGAAAAGATAAAACAAATAAATACGTATAGGAAATGACATATGAAAACATATACGTGTGACGAACGATGACGTGCTTAAAGTGTGTGTGTGTGTGTGTGTGTGTGTTGTGTGTGTGTGTGTGTGTGTGTGTGAGAGAGAGAGAGAGAGAGAGAGAGAGAGAGAGAGAGAGTAGAGAGGTGCGCACGCGCGCTGCGGCTGCGTGATTGCATGCGTGCCTGCACACCTCACTGGCGTGTGTGTGTGTTGTGTGTGTGTGTGTGGTGTGTGTGTGTGGGTAATGGGACAAAAGAAAATTCAGTGTCCAATCCCATTTCACACCTTGAGGAAGAAGAGAGAGGCAGATAGAGGGAAAAGGCAAACATAACCAGAGGTAGAGAGAAAAAAGAGAGTGGTAGAGAGTCTTATATTTTGGATGGGGCGCTTGAGAGCGGTGTAAAAGAAACGTGAGAGAGTGGTAGATGAGGAGCTCTTATTCTTGGAAGGGTACACTTGAGGGTGTGTGTATGAGGGGGAAAATTATATCTCTCTCGTCTCTCTCTCTCTCTCTCTCTCTCTCTCCCTCTATATATATATATATATATATATTATATGGGTTCACATGTGTTATGGTTCATGTGTCTATGAGTATGGTGGAGATTGTGTGTTGGGGATATCCATATTATGCTCTACATGTGATGTTATGAACATGCTATATATGTACATGGGTTGTGAATATGAATATGGTGGGATGGGAGATTGGGGAGGGGTGTACAGAGAAAGGGAGGTCGGGTGAATGGGGAGAGGGTTGTAGAGAGAAAGTGGAGTTGGGGGAAAGTAAAAGAGCTGGAATGATTCAAACTAAAAAGTCAGAGGTGGGAGTTGATCTGTCTGGGATTGTGGTGCCAAGGCGAGAGATGAATTCATGGAGTCCAGGTGTGTGTGATGTTGTTGTTTTGTTTTAACGTCTTTCCACATTACGTTAATATCAGACGGAAAAAAAAATCGGGGCCGGGAAAAAAGGTTAACACAACGAGTCAAAAATAATTAACTTATCTACAGCTATAACACAAAAATAGAAACGTCCACTTAATCCAAAAAACCAAACAAACAAAACACAAACAAAAACAAAAGCAAACAACAAGAAAAGCTCTTCTTCTCTTCTTCCTCTAAAATACTGACACACTAATCCTCTATTATAAGTATTCGCGCGCGCACGCGTGTGTTGTGTGTGTGTGTGTGTGTGTGTGTGTGTGTGTGTGTGTGAGAGAGAGAGGAGAGAGATAGAGAGAGAGAGAGAGAGAGAGAGAGAGAGGAGAGAGACAGACAGACAAGAGAGAGAGAGAGAGAGAGAGAGAGAGAGAGAGAGAGAGAGAGAGAAGAGAATTATTGAGAGAAAGTGTTTTCATTCGTTTTTATCATCTTATATCTTCTGTGGTGAAGACGCAAAATACAGCCACTGAACTGTTCTGAAAATGATGGCTTCTGAGAGCGTGGAAATGAAAACACACGGATCAACTGTACATCAGCTGTTTCTCCTAGGTCGCCTAAAATGCAAACTAGTCAGTTATCAAATGACCAATAATCATCATTAGCAACTGATAGGACAAGACAGCAAATGAAACTATGCACATCCCAACAAACACCAACACCAACACCTACAGGGTCTTTGTTAACAAATGTGTAACAAGAAATCACACTGCACTCACTTTAAAATGACCTCGTATATTGCGACGAAACATTACACTGCTTGATGAAATGGAAAGGATGATGGGGCACAGGGGGATGGTCATGGGGAGTGGGGGAGTTGGGGGGGGGGGGGGGGGGGGGGGGTGGGGGGGGGGGGAGGGGGGGGGGGGGGGGAGGGGGGGGGGGGGGGTGTGGGGGGGGGGGGGGGGGGGGGGGGGGGGGGGGGGGGGGGGGGGGGGGGGGGGGGGGGGGGGGGTGTGGTGTGTGGGGGGGGGGGGGGGGGGGGGGGGGTTGTGTGGGGGGGGGGGGTGGGGGGGGTGGGGGGGGGGGGGGGGGGGGGGGGGGGGGGGGGGGGTGGGGGGGGTGGGGGTGGGGGGGGGGGGGGGGGGGGTGTGAGTGGGGGGGGGGGGGGTTGGGGGGAGGTGGGGGGGGGGGAGGGGGGGGGAGGGGGACAAATAGGGAGGACACGGGCCACTGGTCGATCTTGTTTGCCGGATCTTTTCAGGACGAATTTACCGTTTCCCCTCAAGGTCATTCTGCTACCCACCTTCAGATGATAGCATTTTAAACGCTGTTATGGTCTAAATGAAAGATTATTGTCACAAAATGACGCAATATTTCAAGTCCTCATGATGACAAATCCCTATCCACTCTCACCTTCCCTTAAAAGCTAGCTGCCTTTTTCTATTGTAGGAGGCCATTTGACATCAAGTGGCTGAAAAGACACTTCTTTGCGTTGCGGGGAGAAATCCCAACTCATTGTTATGTTCACATATTAGGTTAGATATCTAGCAATGGTACCCTGTAACAGCTGACCAACACAGATTATCATCTGGTAGAAAAGTGCAGGCTGCTGGCTTAGTAGCCTACCGAATAGCAGAGATTTTTTTTTCAACACATCCATCAAAACAACCCCTTTTTTTTAATCGGCTATTTTCTGTTCCTCTGTTCTAATCATTCGCGCGGTACAAGTCAGCCACAGCTCCCGCTCCCCCACCTCATTACCCCATCACCTTCCCTCCACTGCTGACCCTATCTCGACCTGCCTTCTTTCCTTTTTTCCATGACTGGTGAAGACAGCAGCGTTTGACCTTGACACCAGCCAGCTTATTAGAAAACTGTCATGTGCAGCACCCCTACTGCCCTGCTCCCCCTTTCGCCCCTTTCCCCCCCCAGCCCATGCATTCACACTTCACATACTCCTCTCTTCCTCCTTTTCTTTCCATCTGCCCTCACCTGCTCACTCTCTCTCATCATCATCATCATCATCATCATCAATAACCGCGGTAACCAGTAATTTACCAGTAAAAATACTCTTTGCAAAATGTAGAATAGCAGAACAGTTTTTAAGGTGTTGATCCCAGGGACAGCAGTATTTTGCTGGGACAGAGAGCAATATTGAATCAGAGGTTTGGTCAGATTGGGAAAAACGTCTTTTACAGTAATTCTAAGTAATGTGTGCATCATGGTCAAAGTTTACATCTTAAATCCATCGCTTATGTGTAGTGGCATGTTACAGTGGGGCCTACTTTACGTCACACTAAGCCTACGTCATTATTCTTTTGGTTCAGACGGTTGGGGACGCACGCTCTGTATTTTTCTAAAGACACGGGACTGCAATCAGCCGATAGTAAATCTCTCGTGTTCTTAGATTTAAGCCTGTTACTATGGGGAAAAACCAACAAAAAATCCTTTTTTTCCCCCCTTCAACACAAAACGAGCGAAAACCACACTGTGACAGTGCGGTGTACCAGATAGGAGTTTCCAGTCACGTCGACCTTCATAGGTAAAATAAAGGCCTATCTTGGAACCCCGTCTCAGTTGTCTGTGTATGTTGTCGCTAGTTCCTATTTCACTGGGACCGGTTCCAGTACCGACTGTTGAGTGACAGTGCTGGATGGTCAGTGCTGGGACTGGTTTCCAGACAATTGTCTTGGACAAATCACTAAATAATGATGATGAAACCGCTACTAACACTATTTTTACTACTACAGTTTAATGAAGATGATGATGACGACGATGACAACATCAATAATCATAACTGATTATTATTAATAAATCCAATCAAATTGAACCATACACACTAATAAAGTAAAAGCAACCAAACCACATCAGTTCAAAAAGCAACAAAGATGATACCAAAAAAAAAAAAAAAAAAAAATGAAAGGAAGTCAAATTATCGTTGAAGCCCCCAATATCAAACCAAATGAAATCAAACCAAGTTCAGATGAACCAAAACAGAAGTCAAATGAAATTTAGGTTTAAGCAAGTCAACTCTATCTGATAATGAAGGCCACGTTATAACTACAAGCCACTTACCGTGGCAAATGGCACAGCTATGGACAAGTCGTCCATGCTAGTTTAGAGCAGCAGACCCGTAAAAAACTACAAGCAGTTACAGTCTGAACTACAGATAAGTCAAAGTGATGCTAGTTAACAGAAGACCCACGTCATAACTCCAAGCCATTTACGGGCAGAGCTGTGGACAAGTCGAGTCATGTGGTTGGTTTCGATAAATGACACGTCAAAACTACACACACATGAAGCGAGTCCACAGGATGGATCATCTTACTTCTCTTTTGAAATAATGAATAAATAACTAAGTACAAAAAAAAAAAAAAAAAAACGCAAAGAAATGAAAGGAAGCAAGGAATAAAACAGTGGAAGAAAATGAATGAAAGAAATCTTTGCCAATTGTGCCAAGTCAGCCATAAATCTGGAATTGTCAGCAATGAACACACTCTCTTTGCAAATCGCCTCTTGTCGCAGAATCTTTCCGATCTCTTCCAGTTTTTCCCCCTCCTTCCTTTTCTTCCTCCTCCTCCCCTTTTCTCCATGCTACCGCTCTTCTTTTTCATTTGTTTGGGGTCTTCCTTACTTCTTCTTTTCTTTTTTTCTCCTTCGTTCTCGTATCATGATCAATAGTCATGTCACTGATGTGTGTGTGGGTCCTTTACTTGTGGTCAAGGCAAAGGGCGCGATTCAGTTTCCCCTGTTTTACGGTTACTGTTACAGGCACGGGCATAAATCGCGCCAAGTTGAAATGAAGAAGACGTGAATCCGTATGTCTGATGCAGATAAGGCAAAGGATAATGCTACAGATACGTTCATTTTTTTACGGGGTGAAAAGCAATTGCTACCGCACCAGACCAGTGAACAGATGGGTGTATCTACCCGTTTCTTATCATTTCTGGTGACTTCTTGTGGCTTTTTTTTTAGTTTCTTTGTTTAGTTTGTCTTTGAAACACCAGAAATCATGTTGGAACTAGGTGAATATGTCCACAAGAGGTGAGATAGAGCAGGTCCACAGAACTGGTTGGAGAAAACATGGCATAAGTCTGCAAAAACGGGTTGAGGTGTAGAGTGACGTGGTGCCATGTCTTAGAGGAAAAGGAGGGAAATTAACAGCTCTCTATGTTGAAGCGCTCATTATTATGTACAGAGTCATCACTAATTCTGACGTACACACAACATTTTGCCAGATACTGTAATGGATGCTGTAACCGTAAACGGACAATGAAACTGCGCATTTAAATTGCCAGTACTGCAGTCGGTACAGGTTGTGATCACATCAAAGTCACTGTTGTGTTTCCAGTGGAGAAGTTCAGCAGTAACCTTGTGTGATCCGGTGATGGTGCTGTATGTGACCATTCGAATTTCTTTGGACATGTTCTGTTCTACCTGGATGAAGCCTGTGTTCAAGAGGTGTCTGCTCACTTTAGCTCAGTTTTAGTTTGAACAGGAGATGGTTAGGGATATTGCAGCTTGCTTTTTTAGCACAGGTCGATTGCTCTGTCCACGTAAGAGGTGTCGCCGACATTGTTGCTGCTGTTGTTGGGGTTTCTGATTGCTGCTGCTGTAGCCACATCCGCTGTGGGTTATTCCAGTTATTTCTGCTGCTGAGTTTTGCTGAATGTTTTTTTTTTTTTCGCTGTAATAACCGTTTTTTTGCAGTTGCTGCTATTTGCCGTGGTAGATGTCAATGCTCGTGTTGCTGTAGCTGCTGCTGCTATTGTTCAGGCATCATCAAGGATGACGTATTCGACATTGAGTTTTGTATCTGAAAGAATTCAGTTCATTGTGGCATCAGAAATACTGCTGTATTGTTGTGGCTGCTGCTGCAGCTGATGTAGTGTTTACTGCTGCTGTTGTGGTGGTGGTGGTTGCTAGCAGGCTGCTAACATGGTTGTTGTAGTGTGCCTGCTGATGCTGCTGCTGCGTTTTTGTTTGTTGCTGACTGCTGTTGTGGGTGGTCGTCCGGTTTTGTCAGACACAGTAGATTGATTGCAGACGAGGTAGAACCTGTGGCTGATGGTTGCCGAACGGGAATGGACTTGGATGAACCCCCCACAATGGAGTGATTGTCGTTAGTTCTGCTGTGGGACGTCTGTAGTTCTGCCTCTGCATCTTTTCCAGCTGGCTGTTGCATTTGGATTATCCGGTCCTCCAGAGGAACAGCAGGCACATGGACACGTTTCTCTGTCCTTGGGTGAATGTCCATCATTTCATTGTGAGCTTGTATGCCAGTATGGTCATCTGGTGAATAAACTGGAAAGGTTTTTTGATATACACCGTTGTTATCATTGTTTGCCAATGGTAGCGTCGGTACAGGTGGTGCTGTTGGATTGTTGTGATGATGAATGGTGGCGACGTTGGGTGCTTTTTTCGGTGTGGTGAAGCCGGCCATGGTCATCCTGTGGTGTTTCTGCAGCGTGAGCTGACTGCTGCAGCGGCCCGGTTCTTTTTTCTTCCACGACGGTGGCTCTGGTTCTGTGGGCAGAAACAACAGCATGTAAAGGGTCAACAATGACAGCAACAAGAGAACATGCAAACAACCATGAGAGCAACTATAACAGGCAAACACATGACAGTAAGAACAAGTAAACAGCAGTATCACAATAGGTGAACAAAATACTGCATCAACAGTAAACAGCAATGAGTAAACAACACTGAGAGCCGTAACAACAGGTAAACAACAATGACAGCAACACAGCAGGTAAACAGCAATATCAAGAGTTAAAAAAATAGGTGAAAAAAATACTACAACAACAGTAAAACAGCATGACAATAACAACAAGTAGACAACGCTGATAATAACATAAGGTAAACAACACTGATACACGAACAGCAGGTACAACACAATGACAACAGGTTGGTAACAGTGCCAGAATTACTAACAGATAAACAATAGTCACAAAAATGCAGATTACCGTGTGTGCTGACAACCGATTTGGGGCACGTGAAGACGTGTCTTCTTCTGGGTGTTGTCTGGTTCATACCAATCACTGACATCTGTTTGTACATCGATGACGTACACATTTAATTGTATTAACATAGATATGCATAGTTTGATTACCATATACACAATTATATTAATGATCACACGTCCTGTAAATGGGGACCCGGTAATTAATGGAGTCAATATTTGGACACATCATGAAATATTCCATCACTGACTGTAACATTCACAAAGTACATGATCCATTGGCACTCGATTATATCGCTCCCCCAAGCATCATATCATGATCATGCATGATCTATCAATAATCTGAACATGTATCCACTGAGCATCATAATCAGATCAATGCAACATAATCCTGTCGGTAATCTGAATGTTTTATCAACCAAGTATCATACCGTTATCTGTCAGGTGCCGTATGTATTATCCCAAACTGTTTTATGATCAGTCAAGTCACATTTATCATCCACACATCACTATACAACGAACAGTACCTGCAATGGATCATCCACGAAATACCCGACTAAGTAATGACTCCATTCACTGTATCTACACATGGTATTGTATGACCTATCAGTCACTGACTGTATCGTGTACACATAGTATGGGTATGAGTATATCAGTCACTGACTATGTTTATCCATAATTTATAGTATTGTATTATCTATCGGTCACTAGTTGTATTATCCCAATGGTTTTGTATGATGTATCAGTCACTGACTGCTTATTTTACATAGTCTTGATCTTTGATCAATATGATCTACCATCACTGACTGCATTATCCACATGTAATTGTATGATCTACCATCACTGACTGCATTATCCACGTACATGGGTATTGTTTTGATCTACTAATCACTGACTGCATTATCCACATGTAATTGTATGATCTACCATCACCTGACTGCATCTTCCACATGGTATTGTATGATCTACCAGTCACACTGACTGTATTATCCACATGGTATTGTATGATCTACTAATCAATGACTGCATTCTCCACATGGTTTTTTTTTTTTTTCTTTTTGATCTGTCAGTCACTGACTGTATTACACACATGGTATTGTATGGAGTACCATCTCCAACTGTATTAATCCACATAGTATCGTATGATCTATCAGTCATGGATTGTATACTCCACATGGTTTATTGTAGGATGTATAAGTTACTGACTGTATGATCTACAAAGTACTGCAACTAACTGATTCTCCATACCAGTTACTCAGTCATTAACAGAGAATTAAATTACCTACCAATCTCTAAAATGTTAGACCCTCAGTCACTACATTTGTAAGTTCCTCCACAGAGTTTGTAAATAATCTATACAAATAGCTATCAGCCGGGGATGCATCAGTGTTAGAGATCGTCTCCACCGAAATTTGTCGTTGGCAGGATAGTACGTGATCAGCCATTTTTTTTAAAATGTTTCAATTGACATTTATAGTTTGAAAATGTCAATAAAGCATTCACACCAGCAAAAACTAATAAAATAAGACAAAAAACCTAAGACACTATCATGGACTGCTTCCTTCAGCAAGAATTATATGTTGTAATCTTCATCCCCATATTCTGCCGCTGACCCACACTGGTATGACGCTGCATTTCCGGTCCATTACCCTTACACACAATATGTGTCAGTTACGGAAGTATATCAACCACAAGCGCTTGCTTATATAAACTTTCTGTGACTCCAAGCGTGCATCATCTACAAAGGTTACCCACATGATCCATCAGTTCTCTCAAGCGTATGGCATTGAACAGGTGTTACATGGTTTTCTGGTTCCAAAATTGCGCTATCCATAACGGCACATTGATTCCCTGCAGCCACCTGCTAATATACATCAGCCACCAAAGTAGGTGAACCATGACATAAGTGTATCGGTTAGATGTATCATGTTATGGAATACAATGTGAATCTAGCCAACCACGTACGGTGTAGCATTTTCATATATATCGGTTTCAGTCAGTCGCCTGACAATATCATCCACTGGCTTTTGCACCGAACTGGTGTTCGCCAGAATCCCACAAGGTGTAATAATGTATGATATCATAGTTACATGAATGCTCTCTACATGATCTCTCAATGCAGCACCGAACGCATCGTTTGAACACATAATCCTATAATGGACTGGTCATCTGTTATAGGTCATCCAGGAAGTATTCTGTGATCTGTCCAGTAATCGTTCCCCCTGTGTCGGTTATTTGCAACAAAATGTTCTAATGATTTTCTTTTTAGGTTTCCCTCGAACGATAATACATATTGCATCACCTCATGTGTCATCAAGTGATACATGATCATCAGGATCGCAGGACATGCCAAAGATCTCTACAAAACCCTGTAATGATGAATATGGGAAAGTGTTTCTCTGTCTGTCGGTGTGTCTTCTGGGTCTGGGTGCTGTGCGGGTGTCTTGGGGGGGGTCTGTGCCTCCCTGTCTGGGGGAGGGTCGGCCGGGGGGTGGGGGGGGGGGGGGCTGTCTCTCTTTGTAAAAAGAAAAAAAAAACTTTTTTAACATCAAACTGTATCAGTTACATGTTATGATGAACTATACAGAATATGCAACATAACAATCACTGCGTCTTCGCTACAAATACAAAATGCTCGCTTAAGCGAGATGTTGCTATTATTCACACAGATTGGTTCATGGTCCAGGGATAAATGCCTAAAGGATCGTCAGAAGTGTCATAATTTTAATGTATTATAAATGTCAAAAGTAAATTGCTCCTCGTCTGTGTTTTGATGTTTTGGCTACAAGATGAGGTGTAAATTTTGTTGTCCTTTCTGTTTATTGTTTAATCTGTCTGTTGGAGGTGTATGGGTTATTGTCCTGTTTTTTTGGTTGGTGTTTGTTGCAGTCCGGTGGCAGTGTATGGTTTCTTGTCCGTTTCTGTTTGTTGTTGTGTGCTGTCTGTGGCAAATATGTCATTGTGGCTTTGTTTCTGTTTTGGGTGTGCATCCGTTGATGTTTGTGGCTGTAGGCCTTTCTGTTTGGTGTTGTTCCGTCCTGTGGATCAATAATGGGTCCATTGTTCATTTTCTGTTTTGGTTGCTATCCGTTGATGGTGGTGGGCGAGAGTCCTTCGTTTGTTGTTGTGCATGTTTGTAGGAGGTGTATGATTATTGTTTTCTACCCTTGGTGCCTCGTTTGTGGTTTTTGGCCCTATTCTGAGGATGTATAGGTTATCAGTCGCTTATTTTTTAGTATTAATGTTAGCTGTTTGAGGCATGATTATCCTCATCCTTTTGATTTTGGTGGTGTTTTATTTTTGTGGAGTTCTGCATTGTCATCTTCTTATGTGTGGTGTTCTGAGATCATCGTCTGTAGTGTATGGTTTTGTTTCTTCCGTTTGGGTGTCTCTGTGACTGGAAAGCGGTAGAAACATTGGTCCTTTGTTTTGGTGCGTGTTGTGGCAATTTTGTTGGAGGGGTCCAGGGTGTACTGTGTGTCTTTTTTTGTTGTCGAAGTTGTTTCATGTCTGGAGGTGGCGCGTTTATTATTCTCCCTCTGTTTTTGTGTGTCAGGGGCATCATGCTTTTGTTTAGTATCTTGTGTTGCTAATCCAGGTTCCCTAGCAGCTATAGTGCACTTTTCCTTTTAGTAGAGCATAGTTGTTACTATCCAGACCTCAGGTCTGTTGTTCATCTCTGTTTACACTGTGCACTCACCTGTCTGTTGCTTGCCTCCTCAACTCTGTCTGTGTCCTGTGCATTTCCTGTCCCTGCTCTTGTGTGTTATGTGTCTGTTGTTTCCGCGTTGTGGTCGCGGTCTAACACAGGCTTCTGTTGTGTCTGTGCCTCTCCTGTCTGCAGTGGTGACTTTCTGTTGTCTGTTTGTGTTCTTGTTGTATAGCTGTCTAAACACAGGGCTTCTGTCCTGTGTCTGCCGCCTCTTCCCATATGACACTTGTGTTTCTGTTGTCGGTTGTTCCTCTTGCGTGTGTCGGTGTCTAATACAGGTCTGTGCGTGTCTTTATCATCTGTTTTCACACCGTGCATGTCTTTCTGTCTGAACTTCTTTGCTTTCATCTGTCCGATCTGCTGTGTCTCTTTGTCCTCTGTTGAATGACATCTGTCTGTTGCTTCTCTCTCTTGATTAAGTCGATCGTCTGTTTGCTGCTTGCCCGCAGCTGTTCTTGCGTTGTTTGTCTCCTGGCTGCAGTTCTTGTCTTCTTGCTGTCTCTTTTGTGACTCAAGATCAAGTTTGTCGGTTTCCCTTTCTTTGCCAGGAAGAACTTTGGTGTACATGCTGTGGCGAGTATTGTCATGGTTTATGTGAATTCAACGTCCCAGATACTGATCTTGGCCTTCTTGTCCTCTTTCAGCACTGTGATATTTCTTCCTCTGAAGTCGCTTGTTGCAGATTGCCAGGAATTGTGTTCCCCATGTGAGGGATTCCGGAACAGTGGGACCTTAACTCCCACCAAGATGTATTACTGTTTGTCTGAACATAGAAACTGAAATAGGTTTACGAGTTTTGCACCCTGATGGCGGGCGCATAACTGAAAGTAAAAGGGTGACTGTCTCGGAATTCAAGAAGAAGCCGTCTGGTGGTGTTGGTGCCACCGATTAACCTGTTCTTCTCTGACTCTGTGGAAACCTGTTGGAGGTTCCAAAACCAGACGACTCTTACGACTGGTCCCGTATCTGCTGAAACCACTCCTGTGCATCAGCTTTATTCATCTCGTGGCCTGTGTGTCTGGAACAGGGATTTGACGCCTTTGAAAGGTTTTTCATATATTTTCAAAGATACTTTCTGCTTCTTTACAACGTCATCCCAAGCCACTCCCTGACATCCTTGTTATGTTTGTTCCCTATACCGCGGCCAGTTTGCAATCCTTGATCATCGATGGCCATCATCCTGTGAGACTCGTCGATGTTCTGGGCCCAGATCTCACCTTTAACCACGAATGAAGGCCGTCGATCTGGCAGTCATCCATTCAGGTAAGTTAAGGCCTGGTACCCGACCCCTTATGCAGCATCTGTTTATGCACACTGTCGGTCTGACACAGTGTTTTTGAGTTCCTGGCAACATAGCCTCTGACGGTAGGTGTTAACACAGTGGTTGAACCAGATGGGCACATGAGTAAGGAACCATATATAGTCCCACAGCCGAGGCCATAGCTGGGACGGTTATAGTCAGATGACAAGTCTTTGAACAACCAGTGACCCGCCAGTACTAATGTAGGAGCCACACGAACAGCTCGGCCTCAGCACTGGCCGAGTCGAAGGAGGGGGGGGGGGAGTTGGCGGGGAAGGGAGAGCAGAACGAAATGGGGCAAGACATGCAAAAAAGCGAGTTTGGCCCAGGGCGCAGGGGGCGTTGGGTAGAGAAGACGTCGAGGAAAACGAAGAGGAGGGGAGGAAAAAAAGAAAAGAAGAAAGAACCACATAAAGGGGGGAGAGTGAGGGGGAGGGGAAGGGGGGGGGGGGGGGGACAAGAAACAAAAGGGGACAACGAAAGGGACAGGGGGGGGGGGGAGGAGAATCCCGCAGAAAAAAAAAAAGGGGCAAAAAAAAAAAGGGAGAAGGACAAAAGCAGGAAGAACCAGAACCCAGAAAAGGGGGGAGATGGTGAAGAGGTAAAAAAAAAGGGAAAAAGAAAAAAAAGGAAAAAAGGGGGGAAGGGGGGGGGAAAGAAAGGGGGAAGGGGGAGGTACCTGGGGTCGGGAAGATAGGGGAGGAAAGAAAAGGGAAAAACAATCCGGTACGTAGGTCCAAAGGGTGGGGCCCATCAAAACGCCAAAGCAGAGGAAGGGGGGGGGGGGTCGAGTGGGGCGACGTGCCGGTCCGGGGGGGGGGGTGCCAGGGGGGGGGGGGTATGAGGAAAATGGAAGAAATGGGGGAGGGGTCGCGCAAAAAATCCAGCTTCTTCTCCAGAAAGTCCCACATCTGGGACACAGACACATGCATTTGTTTATGAAACATCATGACTGTCTCTCACCTGTGATCGTAACTTTTGAAGGGCCGGCCACAAAAAATGTCCCCAAATCACTTAATGCAAAAACATCAAAGAACAACAGTCAGTCCGAACCATCTAGCTAAACGCAAGGGGTCGCCACGCAACTTAACCGGCAACAGTCATCCACTGATCATCCCCCTCATTATTCGCAATCTTTGTATCTTGGTAGTATCTTTTCGTTCCTCTCTACTTGTATTTTTGTACGTAAAGAACATGGATAACGTTGGTGTCGCAATATTACTCGTGTTTGTGTGTGTGTGTAGTGTGTGTGTGTGTGTGTGTGTGTGTTGTGTGTTGTGTTTGT
>JADBJO010020105.1:15000-31951 GCA_016801955.1 Conus betulinus | reverse complement strand
GATGAACAACGAAGTCCAGGAATACGTCGTGCGACGGTAAATGAAGAGGTCGCAGATAAAGAAGACTAAGTTGATGGGGAAACAGTCAATGTAGAAATATGAACATATAAGACGTAGCACCTTGGAGAATGTAGACGAAAAATAACGCCCTGCGGCGCCCGATCAGACGTCCAGTCTCCACTTGCATCAGCTACACTACATACAAATATGCCCTCCTGGTTGTTGTGGGTGGTACTAATATAATAAAAAATACAAAGTGCCAGACCACAAACAAACCAGGGGCACAGAATGTAAGCTAAAATGCGGAGTGGAATGCAACTTGCAGCCTCCATACAGAAAATAGTTAAACCGTTGTTTTTTTGTTTCTTCAAATTCATACACCTTTGACTGATACGGCGCTGAAACAATTTGTTTGTATATATATAAGAATCATAATAATTTGAATGGACAGATCATGGCCACGTAAAACATACCCATATGAGTTCTCATGCATTTTAAAAGTGAAATGATATGTTTCAATACTCCGGCGCTATGCACTATTTCGGCACATCCGCAGTGCGTCAAAATAGATTATAAATTTCGTCGAGTACGAATGACGTCTTTTTGTTTGTGACATCACCCCCCATCTTAAGACAAAATTTTAAGAATTTGTAAACTAAACAAACAAAGCGAGTTTCGTATACAGACGATGATAACATAAAGTTCAGCTTTGTCAGCTCCAATAAAATGCTACACTTTCATTTACCAGAAGTTCCCAATGATGGTTTGCGCATTATAGATCATTAACCAGGATCTATTTATACATGCTACGCCATGCATAACTTCACATGAAAGTAATAACAATTCAACATGGTATATAGAAACACAACCAAAAATAATCAGAAGCATCTCGCTTCCACAAAAGTTTCATGTCAATGCATTACGTAATATTTCCATAACCTACTTTCCCCACTTAGACAGCAATCAATATCCTACAATCACAATATCAACATGACCGTAGTCCATCAACCATCTCAATGTTCTGTCGATCGAACATATTCATTACACATTTCAAAGCACCAGCACATCATGCTTCAACACATCTTCTATGAGTACAGCATCAATATCTCAAATAGTCAAATAGACTTTCGACCTCATTACGTTTCCACAGCATATAACAGCAATATAACACGTGCACATCTTCCCAAGAGTCAACAAAGCATGTTAATACACGTCATGATAATCTCCAGATCAAAACATCTGATGACAAACAGCAGTACATGTGTTACGATTTACTCAACTTCAGATTGACTGAGATAGTCTGCTCCGACATTTTCCCTGCCTGGTATTACACGGATGGTAAAGGAATATTCTTGGAGCTGAATGGCCCAGCGCATCAATCTGCCATTTTCAGTTTTTGTTCTACTGAGGTAATTCAAGGGTTGATGATCAGTCTCCAGAACGAACTTCGTCCCAAACAGATACGGCTCAAACTTTTTAACAGCCCAGACCACCGCCAAACATTCTTTTTTCGATGGTCGAATAGTTTTCTTCAGCAGAGTTTAACTTTCTGCTAGCGTACAGAACTGGTTTCAGTGTGTGGCTCTCAGGATCTTTCTGTAATAAAACAGCTCCTACACCTGTGTTTGATGCATCCGTTCTCAGCACGAATTCTTTCGTAACGTCTGGTAATGACATGACTGGTTTCTGCGTCAGTTCTCGTTTCAGTCGTGTAAATGAACTTTCACACTTATCAGTCCATATCACTTTATCTGGCTGTCCTTTCCTCGTCAAGTCTGTCAGAGGTTTGACCAAATCAGCAAAATGTGGAATAAACTTCCTGTAGTACGATGCCAACCGATGAAAGATCTCACTTGTTTCTTTGTTTCAGGTCTCTTGGCGTCTCTCACCTTCCCAATTTTGTCATCTTCTGGCCATACTTTACCCTGACCAATCTGGTGACCCCAAAAATGTCAGTGTTTCAAAACCAAAATAACACTTGCTAGGTTTCACGGTTAAACCTGCTTCTGCTGTGCGCTTCAGTACTGTTTCGACTGTGCTAACATGTTCTTCCCAAGTATCGCTGGCAATCATAATATCATCAATGAAATTGTCAACATCTTGTAGATCTGCCAACATCTTTCGCATCATCCGAGTGAATATAGCACTCGCATTTCTCATACCGAATGGCATACGTGTCCACTGGTACTGGCCTGATGGTGTGCTAAAAGCAGTTTTTGGCCTATCTTCCTTTCTCATAGGGATCTGCCAGAATCCTTTTGAAAGGTCTATTTTGGTGAAATATTTTGCCTTGCTGATCTTGCTAAATATCTGGTCAATGTTTGGTAACGGTTCTGCGTCAAATGAGTCACCTTGTTGAGTTTCCTATAGTCTATACAGAAACGAACATCCCCTTCCTTCTTCTTCACCAGCACAATTGGTGCATTGTACGGTGACGTCGTGGGTTCAATTACTCCCATTTCCAACATTTGATTCACCTCTTTCTTAACGGTTTCAATCTGTGAATGGGCCAGTGGGTATTGTTTTACCCTGACAGGTTGTGAGTTCGTTAGATTCAACGCACATTCTCCTAGGTTTGTCTCACCTGGCAAATCTGTGAATACCTGCTTGTAGTTAGTAGTCAGCTTTTCAATTGCTGATCTCTTTTCTGCAGTGAGTGCAGGATCTATGTTCACATCGGTATGATACTGAGTCTGCTTCAACGGAATGAGGGGTATGTGACTTGGATCATATTGATCATCAGCTACATCATCATTGTCGTTAATGACGACACAGCGATGTGTGGTGGATCTTGTTCTGGCCTTTCAACATACTCTTTCAACAGATTGACATGGAGCAACTTCTGTCTTCCGTCAATCATGATTCTATAGTCCACTCTGTTTAGTCTTTCTGTGACAGTGTAGGGTCCCTTCCACGTCAGTTGCAGTTTGTTGTGGTTCGTCGGTAGAAGAACAAGTACCTTTGATCCTACTTTTAGATCTCTACTCTTTGTGTGTCTGTCAAAGTTCCGTGGTATCTGTCACTGGCTTTGCTGAGATTCTCTCTAGCTAGTCTGCATGTCTCTTCGAGTCTGTTTCGAAGGTCTGTTATATATTCAGCAGTGGTTCTTGTCTGACTGTTTGTCTTTTTCGTCAGTCCAACATTGTTTCAACACTTTCAACGGTCCGTGAACCTCCCTACCATAGAGTAATTCGAAGGGTGAAAACATCAACGATTCCTGAGGGGTTTCACGATAAGCGCGAACAACAAAGCTGGCAAGAATCTGTCTTCACGGGGTTGTTCACCGACTAACTTTTTGAGCATTAATTCAATGTGCCGTTAAAACGTTCTACAAGCCCATTTGTTTGTGCATGATATGGGGTTGTGGTAGTACCTCTAATGTTCAACAACCGGTTGACTTCCTGCATTGTTCCGGACACAAATTGAGTTCCACGGTCAGTGAGAATTTGTTTTTGAATCCCTACTCTAGACCAAATTTCCCATAATGCTTCCGCTACCGTGATTGTATCATTGAGTGGATGTGGGAGGATAGCCTCTGGATATCTCGTCGCATAGTCAACTACAGTCAGTATGTATTTGTTCCCTTGGTTGGATGTCGGATGTATCGGTCCAATCAGGTCGATGGCAACTCTTTCAAAGGGTGTCTCCATCAATGGCATTTTCATCAATGGTGCCTTTTTCATTGATCCCTTATGCACGCATCTCTGACATACGTCGCATGACTGGCAATATCTACGAATGTCTGCGTAGATACCTGGCCAAAAGAAATCCGAAGTGATTCTATCTCTGGTCCTTTTTATGCCTAAATGTCCTGACATTGGTATGTCATGTGCCACACGCAAAATTTCTGGTCTGAGACGTTTTGGCACCATCACTTGTTCGTACTCTTTTCCATGGAGAGAAATAGATCTGTATAATATGCCATCATCCATGGTGAATTTTGCCTTATCTTGTCTCGTATCATGTTTCGGGTTACGAGCAAGTTCAAAATATCTTTTCAATGTCTCATCTGCCTCTTGTTCATGACATAGATCTCTAGGAGTAATGTCACCAAGAGATGTCTCTTTCAGTTTCAGAGGGGTCATATCAGTCTTCGCGTCAGTCTTTGCTGTGATCGCTGACGTAATTGTCATGGCCTCGGCAAACACGGGCACTTTCTTCTTTTGTCCATCTTCCATTGTCACAGTGTTTCCGATCAGTACAGAGAGCACTGGCCGGTCCATGACTACTGCTTCTACATTGCCTGAGAAGTATGGGCAGTCCATGTGTACGATCGCTATGGGCATTACCCTTTTTCACGTCAGAACTGGCTAACGTGATGCTCTGTGTCTTCTTAGTATAACATTTCTTGGGCACAAGTCTTCTGTCAACAACTAGGACATGCGATCCTGTATCGCGCAAAGCTTGCACCTTCTTGCCTTCTACAGTTGCATCACATTGTGGTTGAAAATCAATCTTCTGCAATTATCACACAATGTACTGACAACATTGACCTGCTGGGATTCACTCTCTTCAGGAGCGACAACTGCTGCAGAATTATTCTGATTCATCTGCGTGTTATGTTTTGGACAATATCTTGCAATGTGATTTCCACCACAGACATAGCATGTTGGTCTGTAATTCTGCGTTGGAAATCTTGTTTGCCATGTGGCTGTGTCGAGTACGAATGACGTCTTTTGTTTGTGACACCCTGTGAGATAATGTCATGCCAGTGTGAAAGTGACAAATGTTGGAAGTATAACTGACACAACACACCTTTGTATTATATTAGTATTTTTCTTTCTTGTCCTTATCTGGCAATAGCTCTTCTGTCTAAATTGCAAAATGGAAGTTGTCGGAATTAAGAAAAGCCAAATTCAATAATGAAAAAAAAAAAAAGAAAGAAATGCTCAGGAATGGCAGACCTGATGTTCCCAAGTTAAGACGATGAATCCTCAAGACAAGTTTTGACCATTGGTCTGAGTAATCCTCCCCATCTGGTAGAGATTCAATATTGACAGTGAACCGTCAGAGGATTTAGATTTCATGGCCATCAACCTCGCTGAGCGAAAACGCATCGCGGTCCATTTCATGTGCTCTGTACTAAGAATTGAAACCAAGTTTTCAAAACCGAAATCCAAGTTTCATTGAATTTTTTTTGTGTTCTTTTTGTTTGAAGCTTGCGTCGTGCCTCTCGAACGTAAACCACAAAACAACAGTTTTCCGAAAAGCTGCCAGTCATGGTTGATTCTAGGAGACTAAAACTACAAGGAAAAAAAAAAACACTGCCCTGAGAAGTTCTTGATTCTGTGAGGAAGTCGAGTGATGAACGTAAATTTCCATAGAATGGGAATTTGGTAGTAAAGCTTTATGTTACACAATACAAAGTTCAGAATTAACCTCCAAGTAGAGCGTTTAGACATGCCTTTCCATAAATCCTCAGAGAAAGTCAGTATTTAGACAGTAAGGTAAAAGATAAAAGACCGTGGATCATTTCGAAAAGCATTTCAAAATAATCATGACACTATTTTCCAAATTCCCTCCTTGCAAAATAATACTTCTCTAACCTCTCTCTGTTGAGTATCTTTCGCTCTTCCATCTATAGTTTTCTTGTTCTTTTCTTTTTTCTTTTTTTTTTCTATTTTACTTTTTGCAACGGGGGGAGCAGAGTTTCAACAAGACTGTGGTGAATTCTTTCAAGGCATGAAACAGCGATTGCCTCTTTTCTTCCTGTCACACACACACACACACACACACACAACACACAACACACACACATACACAGAGAGAGAGAGAGAGAGAGAGAAAGAGAGAGGAGACGAGAAAGATTAAATAAAAATTCCCTTTCACTACGAAAGTTCACCTTTTTCTTCAAACTGTTGCTTTGAAAGGCCGTGCGGCGGAGGGAGATGAAGAATAGCAGGAGATTGAAAAAACTGATCAGGCTTCGCTTCTTAATTAGTTAAAACCATGGAGGACATTTCTTGCTATTAACTTTCCCTTAATTTGCTTTGAAAAGAGCTGACGAAAAACGAAAAAATCCAAAGAGAAGAAGAAGAAGAAGGACACGACGGATATCATGGACTGTCTTTAAACAACACTCACTTTGAACTGGATAGGAAGAGATTGCGGGTGATGGTCAACTCGAAGGAAACCCCCGTTGCAAAAGGGAAGGGTGGGATTAGGGTGCTGCAGACCATTTGAGGCCCCCACTGGCCGCTTTTTTCGGTAATTCACAGCAGTGTACTTTATGTACCCTGCACTGTTCAGTCTGGGGTTGAAGTGCAACAGTATGTTCCCCCTGCTGGTCTCCAGATCGACCGCAAAGCTGAAACAGGCAGCAAAAGACCATTTAAGCCCAAAGGAGCAGGTTTTAAAATACATTCATTATTTACTACCCTTAGCGTATCATTTTTACATGAATCGATTGCATGAATCGATTACATGAATCCATTCAATGAACTTTTTCTTACTTCCCTACTTCCAGCAGTTTTGCCAGACTTCCTTGAAGATCTGAAACGTAGATAACTTTAGCGAAAACGTGTAAATCCACACACTGAAATATGTCCTATTCCAACGCAGAGAAGAAAAATAGCTACGAGCGTTACAGGGTCTCCTCGCTTTTAAAATCTCTTTTGACTTCAAAGCGGTGTGAAACCTGAATTCGTAGAGCATAGAGCACCACAATTGAATTTCATTCAAATATGTCCTTATCTTTGTAATGTCTTCGTAGAAGTCCAGTTCTTTTTATTACCTTAGACATAAAACTTGTTATAAGGTCTAATCACGATCCTACAGGAATAATTTCTATGTGAATTGTCTGACCATTTCTTATGCAAATCTGTGAATGCCCACACACACACACACACACACACACACACCACACACACACACACATATGTATATATGTATGTTGAATTATAAACAAAGCTTGCTCTAATGTCATGGATTGAAGAAACAGGGGTGAGATAGGCATTCATATCTGCAGTGGTAGATAATTCTGCCCTAACTAACAGTACGTGCTTGAGTGGGTGAATGGGGAGTAATAAAGCTTCTCAAAATGAGCCTTCAGCAAGGTTGTAGTATCCAAGGGGGAGACAATCTCCAAAGGGGAGGAAAACTCATTAACATATCATAACTCCTGGTCAGATACAGTATTTCGAAACCTGATTGTTTCTCCTCAGTGACCTCGGAAAAGTGGTAACTTGACTCCTCTGCCTTTTAGGTTTTAAGCAGAATGCTATCCCCCCCAAAAAGGCGGGTGTGCAATACCATAGTACCATAGTATGTTGTTGAATTTTCAAAAAGCCCACCAAAGATGTGTGTGCATTCGTGCCGTGCACGGACGCGCGCGCGCGTGTGTATGCGTTGACGTCAAACTAGCCTTTGTTATATATTAATATTACCTTAAGATTTACAAAACAAGAACGCTCTCGTTTAATACCAGAAACCCAGGACACTCCATTCATTGATTGACTGTCAAACATTTTAGAGTCGATTTCTTTTTGTTGGTTTTTAATGCATACCGCTATTTCTACAAATAACAAGCAACTATCGCACGAACTGATATTGTGCGTGTGGGTCGTAGAACTATTATACAAAAGGAAATTGTGCTACTGATGTATTAGTGGATGTACTAGAAGATCTGGGGATGTTGGGGATCTACTAAAGCAGTTGTGGTTGTTAATAAATCGACACTGCAACTGACTAATGACTGAGATTCCTATGTACCGTTATCAAGAGGAACTGAACGAACGAATTTACTGAACATTGGCACAGACCATAATTCAAAGGGGTAAATAATGAAAATCATTCACATACATCATGATTACGTTTTACAAATGAATACGTCAATACACAAAAAAGAATCCAGATTCAAAAGTATGTACAAAGATATCTACGATAATTCACCTTCAGAAAAAAGCGTATATGGACAGAAACATTTTGGGTGTGTCAAAAAAATTACTTCAAAGGAGATGAAAACAGGTGAAAACATTTAAGAAAATGTCAATTTTAGTAGCATTTTTCATCTTAATACACGGCCTGAATAAACTTGTCTTCTACGAATTGCGTAGAAAATATATTTTGAAACATGAAAAGTTCTTTTATTATCCCGTGGAAAAAGAATAATTGACAGTGGTAATTGTACAATATTTGATATATAACGCTTCCCTTAAATCATTATAAAGTGAGCACTTACATATGAAATGGTTTCATCTTCTACAGAATTAACACAAAACGGACAATTTCTGTCTTTTGAATTATGACTATATCTGAACAAATTGTTATTCAAAGGTAAAACATTCAATCTTGCATGTGAAAAAGCTACTTTGAAACAAAACACATCAATGCTACAAAGATAAATTTCCCTTTCAAAAACGACTTTAAAAGATCTATAGCTTGCATATCTTTCTTTATCTCTAATTGCTCCGGTCCACTCTTGTATAAACATATCAATTAATCTCTGCTTGAATATGCCTAAAAACCAACGAACATTACCAACAGCCTGTTGTAAACCATACCAAGTTTGAAACCAGTCTCACATAACAGCTCTCTCTATATTTGTCACCCAGCATTTTTTTTACCTTTCTGATCAAGGATTACCTGCATACTATATGCTTGCCGCCGCGGTAATCTGTTCTGTTCCATACTAATCAGTTTGAACCAATATCGAATAGCGCTCACGTAGGAGTTAATAATAGAGGGGGTATCTTCCCAGTTTTCTCCGTATACCATTTTGTTTGGGGTCTTGAGTGGAACTCCCAGAAAAAACGCTTGCATGCTAGTAAGTGAAACTCTCTCCAAGCCATCTAAACGATGTACCCCCCCCACACTTCAGATGAATATAATAAACTGGATTTGATTTTGGCGTCAAACACCTTAAAATAAATATGATAACTGATATTCTTGTTCTTCTGGAAGGCTCTTATCAAAGTAATTAATGCCTTTTTACCTTTAGTAATTAAGTGTTCCGTACCAAGTCTTGGACTAAGTTTTGTTGAAAAGACGAACCCCAAATAGCAATAAGTGTTGACAACTTCTAACTTGGTATTGTCGAAAAACCATTGTTCATTTTTTTACCAAGAAATCCTCCCTTTTCTAAAACACCATAATTTTTGTCTTTATCTATATTAACATCTAATTTTATATTTGTACAACATGTTTGCAGTATATTTAATTGGTTTTGAAGTCCGACTGGAGTTGTAGACAACAACACCACATCGTCTGCAAAGAGCAGAATGAATAATTCCATGATATCGGGTAACAATTGAATACCATGTCTACCTGTCTCATTCATATGAGTTGCCAACTGATTGATAAAGATTTCAAACAGTGTTGGGCTTAAAACACATCCTTGACGGACCCCCTTGGGGCAACTGAAATAGTCAGAGTACGTATATTTTGACCTTACACAAGATATTAGAGAGTTATACATAGCTTGAAGCGCACAGAAAAATTTTCCTTTGATACCATGATTTCTAATACACTGTAAAAAGCTTATCATGTCTTACGGAGTCAAAGGCTTTTTTTAAAGTCGACAAATGCCACGTATAGTTTTTTTTCCACGCTGAGTCAAGCATTTCTGCACCGCAGAATACAGACAAAAAATTTGGTCAATCGTAGAATATTTTTTACGGAAGCCAGCTTGACTCTCAGAAATCATATTATTAGCTTCAAGCCATGCGTAGAGACGTTTATTCAATATAGAGCTATAACATTTAGATATTGAGCTTTACAGTGACACTCCTCTGTAATTGTCAACTTTGTTAATATCCCCCTTTTTATGAATAGGAATCACTATGGCCTTAGCCCACTCTTTCGGATAACTACCTTTTTAAAATATGATATTGAATAACTTCTTCAGAAAAGGAATAGTAATATCTCTTCCAGCCTTTAGCATTTCTGGAAGCACACCATCTGAGCCGCAAGCCTTACTTAACTTTAGTTTGTTCACAACGCATATGTTACTTCACTTTCAGATATTTCAGAGTTCAGTTCATGCTCTTCTTGCTCATTTAAATCAACATTATCGAAGTTATCATTTTCATTATAGCCATCGTCTATCGAAAATACACTCTGAAAGTGATTGTGCCATTCACCTATTGTAATGTTATTCATACATTTAGACTTTTGTTTCCCACACCCATTGCAGATAATTGTTTCCAAAACTTGGAGGAATCTGAAAATACTTGATGACAGCATTTTCAGCCTGTTTTCGTTTAAAATCTCTTTTTTTTTGAATTTCAATAAATTCTTATACTTTTTCTTTGCTTGCACATACTCAACACGATCTTCTTTCTTTCCTACTATTTCTGAAGATCCCTAAGTGTTTTCTTACTGTGTTTCTTTGCTTGTCGACATTCATCATCAAACCACTCTGCTGACTTTGGAAAAGAATTTGGATAAACTTTTTTTAGCATTGGGCTGCTGCTAGCAGACAATAAAGACTTAAGGAAAATGTCTAATGCACATCAACATCATTTTCTACTAGGGAAAAAAAAAAAAGCCTTGTATGTTAGCTCTCGTGTCAGGTTTTCCCAAGTTTTCAAGGAAAGTGACTTCACCTTCTTCGTCCCATACATGCTTTTCAATAAACCAATTGGTATCAATTTCCTGTTTGACATAATTGCAGGAAACTGCCAATGGGCATAGAAAGAACAACTGGTAAGTGGTCTGATTCAGTAGAATCTTCAACAGTAAGAGACATATTGTTCAAAACCCCCAGCAAAATAGGCGAGACATAACAAAATAAATCGACAGTGCTACACCCTGAGCTGGATATAAAAAGTGTAGCTACCGTCAAAACATTGTTCTGATAGGCCGTTTAAGATCACAATGTCCAGAGAATTGCACAGTTCTAACATCTGTTCACCAAACACATTTAAAGCCTCATCCTGTGATACTCTACCATATGGTGACCGATCATAGCTTTCATCATCCAAGTTTTCATCAATGTCAATACCAGCATTATTTTTTGACGCTGTTCTTGCCATTTAAGTCCCCGCATAAACATATATGAAAATCAGACAACTCATATAAATCAAGAATATATTGTTCGAGAGACTCAATACCAAATCCATTGTTTCGGATTCCCCCAGATAGTGGAGTCTATTGGGGGCATATAAGTACATATCCAAAATATGTTCTTGTCAGTATTGAACAGTTTCCTGTCAATATCAAGAACAATCAAATTTTCAGCTGTATAATCCACCTGCTTGACAAAATTTGAAAACGTCTTCCTAACTAAACCAATGACACCACCGGAATTCCTTCCTTGGTGGGATAGTTTACTTGCTTTAGAGTGTTAAAAATAACGTAGTCAGAAAAAAGTGTGGACTCAAAATTCTCGCCAATGAAAGTTTCAGTGAAACAAACAAAATCGTGGGATTTAACATATTGAACGATATGATATCGAAACGTCGTTATTTTCTAATTTAGACAACAGACCATTTACATTGAAATTTAGAAACTTTGCATTACCCCTCTTTACGTTAAACATACAGCGATGTTTACCTTTCTCTTTATGTTCTTCCTCACACTTTCTACTCTGGCACCTTCTGCTTGTTTTATTTCTAACTTGCTCATTGGTCCGGGCCGATGTCCTATTTGGAGGGAGATTTGCGCTGGGTTCGGGTTCTTGTACGCCCCTCTTTCCTGATCACTATGACTGCCTTCTCTGGACTGCACGCGTTTAAAACTGTCCACAATGCTGTTCTGGCTGTTGTCTCTGGCGCTGAAAGAAAGTCCTTTTCTTAGAACACTGTTTTCCAGATGATTTTTTTTATTCTGCTTCTCATTCTGTTGACTGGTTCTGGAAGCTGACTTTTTCCCGGAATTGGCAGAAGGGGTGTCTGAGTGCTGATCTGAGTTTACTTGTGGGGAAGGGTTGTACTGGCGACTGTGTGTCCTGTGTTGGACATGATTCTGATGGGCCTGTCTCCGGAAGTTTGCTCCCCCGTATTCTCCAGATCCTCATCTTCATTTTGATTACCCCTTGTTTCGCCCAAGATTATTTTTTCGTTCGTCATCTTTCATTGCCATATCTCCGGCAACTGCATCACTTTGTCCTAGCTAGTGTCTGAACCTTTGCAAACCTGTTCGGAGGCACTGTTTTATTGAAGTGATAAGTGGATCCTCCACAACTTCATTATTCTGCAGTTCAATGTTGTCTTTGGTGTGCACACCAAACTTCCAACACGTCTTCACTTTCATGGTCGGCTCTTCGTTGTGGAGATTTTCTTTGTCTTGCTTTGCTGCGCCCAGGACTTGGTCCCTGCTTTTGTCAGTAACATGACTCCCATGACCATAAAAATGTGTCACGTTCCTGCAATGACGACGGCCTCCATGGTCTCTGGTCCAGGGTCTGTTGAAGGCTCTTGAATCCCCATCCTGGCCCGAGAGTCGTTGTACAGCTCCACTGTATGAAGACCGGCCTGGAGCCACAGGTATTGTAGAATGCCTGGGGGTTTCATCCGGAAATCGTTGCTTGCTGGAAGTTTGTTGCTACTGTCTAGGCAAAGGTTTGAAATTCCTACCTTCGTCTTGTCTGAACCTTCTTCCTCTGATTCCTGGTTGTTACCGAGGGGTCCTGGTCTGTAGTCTTCATTATTAGAAACTGGAGTGGTAACGATGTCTGCCTGGTATCCCCAACACAGTTTTTCTCCGATTTTCTTGTCTTCCGTCATCTCGTACCTTCTTGTGGCAGTCATGTCCAGAGTTTAGCAGTTGTGGCCAGTCGTCACTTGACAGGTAGTTTTGGTCATCTTCTGCGTTTTGACAACTGTAAGACTGGTGACTGTGGGAAAACGGGGTACCTTCTGTAAGCTAGCTGTCTGTCTTTCACATGCAGCCTTCCGTTGTAAAGTAGGCTGTTTTTCCCTGGTCTCTATGGAAATCCAACTGTTCTTGCTGTCTTGTTGTGATGTCCGTTGTCACTCTGATGTTGTTTCGCCTGAGTGCATCACGAAGGTTTCTGTTCTTGAGAATGTACATCTTGTCTCTCCAGTGGGAGAACTGTACAAGAAGTGCGGGCGTGGTTTGTTGCTCTGATGAGGGCTTCCCAGTCTCTGAAAGCACGTTCGATGTCAGATGGACCCCCTCGTGTTCATCAGAATGAAAGTTTCAGAATATCTGTCACCAGATCCTCGCAGGGAGAGCTCATTTCGTTTTTTCTGTTTCATCGATGCCCAAAAATTTTATATTGCATTTTTTTTTGACTCGATCTCAAGAGACTGTTTTTCTTCCAAATGGTCAAGTCGATCAACAATGTTGTCCCTATCTCACCGCAACTCTGTTATTTCTTCCAAGTTTTCTTCCACTTTTGATTTCAGTTGAACCAATTCTGAGTTTAAGCGGCGTAAGATTTGTTCTTGCCCTTGGAATTTTTCTTCAATCAGCCGGTTCAGTTGTGATGAGTGAAGATGAAAACTCTGCATGATTTGCGCAAATCTCCAGTCAAGTAGCTGCAAAATGTTATCTCCAGGTCCCGGGGTTCTGTTCAAAATCTTTGCACAACAACAGAAAAACAGCACACAGCCAGAGTGTTAATCTGAGTGACGGCCGCAACAGTTTGTAAGTGAACATTGTGTTCACTTGATCTGTAACACACTTGGGAACAATGACAAATGTTCCACTACTGGGTATGATGAAAAACAATTTTAAAAGTGCAAAATATTTCAAAAATTATGAAAGCGATCGGCCTCAAATTTTGACAATATATAGTTTGTACGTAGATACTATTTGCTGTCAAATTCATGACGATCACAAATACCAAACACGTATAAATTATCCAGAAAGACGGAGCGATGTGCGATGTGACAATGCGACCTGTGTTGAAAGTGCTCACCCGAGAGCTCGCCCGTTATCAAGAGAGAGAGAGAGAGAGAGAGAGAGAGAGAGAAGCATTCAGTCAGATTCTCGAGGCAGAATAATATAATCTAACATCCTGTCAACAAACAGGCTCTTAGAATTTACACATGTATTTATTTTCACTACAAATTATAAAGACATTCCCAGGAAATCTAACTCTCAGCTAAGAGCTTCTCTGTCTAGACTAATAAAAATAGATACTCAAAAACACAGAACTCACATACCTTAACACCCATGATCACTGTGGCCAGGCCCGAAGGCCGAGAGGCCCAGCAACACCTTGACTCACCTAGAGGATGCCAGGAGGGGGAGTTTGGGGAAGTTGATATCTTTAGTTTATATAGCTTTTGCCTGAGTGTGAATTGAATAACTGTGTAGCGTGGCACGTCTTTGACACAGTCAGAGAAACGCCAGGCACTGGACATTATCGAGGTCTGGTTTTCATTACTGATGGGTGGAAGGGGGAGGGGCGTAGCAATGTGAGGGGGGGGGGGGAGCAGGAGAGGGACCTAGTATGTCAATGCATCCGGGTAGGTAATGAACGGTTTGTATCGCTCGGGGAGGGAGGGGGGGGGGGGGGGGGGAGGGAGGGAGGGCTTAGACAGTCTCTCAGGCGTCACGCTATAGATCAAGGCAATCAATGGCTCGGTCCATCCTGGGTAGGTAGAATGACCGGGTATGTAATGCTCGGGGAGGAGGGGATGACACTGGAGAGGCTCAGAATGTCTCTCAGGGTGTGTGTGTGTGTGTGTGTGTGTGTGTGGTAGGTGTGTGTGTGTGTGTAGCTACCTATGTATATCACTCTGTGATATCAAACATTATGGCACAGTCTGGATTGGTGAGGTTATCAGAATGTTTACGACGTTCTGTTTCAGTCAATGACCATTAACGCTGTCTGTAAGACACATGTGAAAAAAATCTTAAGCGTTCGTTTCCTTAAACTCATGACCATCGAAAGGCCAAGAAATATATCCTCACTGTAGTGTGAATTGAAACGTTCCGTTGTTAACTCTAAAAAGGTCGATGATTTTACTGGGTTTATAACAAGATTCATTCAAATACATTTCTTCTGGTTGTGTTTTGAAACTTTCCTCCACAATTCTGCCCCATACATAGTAGTGGGTAATGAGAGAGACAGCAATATCTCGTTTAGGTGAAGTTCAGAACTGTCAGAACACGAACGCGCTGAATTTTATGCTGTGAGCAGCAAACTGTGACTTTCTGCTGGTAAACAATTCCCCCAAGAAGATTGCTTTCGTCCGCAATGGTTTTGTTTATTTGTGTTGCCTGTCTGTCAGAAAGTTTACGTAACAACAACGAGAGACTGATTTGTAACATAGTTGTTTTTTTTTTTTTTTTTTTTTTTTTTGAATTTTTTTCCCCACCACTTTCCCCCCGCCTTTTTTGTGTTTGTTGTTTGTTTTTGTTTTTGTTTTGCTTTTTGTTCTGATTTTTTCCCCTCTTTTTGATTTTTTTTTTTGCGGTCTCTTTTCGTTTTCCTCTTTTTTTGTTACAACACCTAAACCTACCATCTATCATGCTTACGCACAAACGCCTGCTTACGCACGCGTTCCACACTTTCATTCATGCCCAGTTCCAAGTGTTTTTGATTTTTTCTATCATTGGACAATGCTTCTTTCTCATTCAATGTATACTATGGTACAATGATGTCTGGGTTTTTCAGTGCACTAGTGTATGTTGTAATGAGTTTGTTTGCTTGGTTCTTTCATTCTCACTCTCTTTTCTTTTTTTTTTTTCGCATCACAAATAGTTTTTTTTTTTTAAACAATGCAATACAATACAATTAGTACAATTAATGCGATGCAGTACGAAGCAATCAAATACAGCACAGCGTAATACAGTATGATATGATACAATACAACGCAGAACACATATACTTGTAGAATTAATGACACCACAAGTGTGTTCTGCATTATACAATATAGGACAGCTACAAATGTAGATATGTGTGTGTGTGTGTGTGTGTGTGTGTGTGTGAGTGTGTGTGTGTGTGTGCAGTCGATACCAATGAAGTTAGACTTCACCCATCTCCCCCCCCCCCCCTCCTCCAGCAGATGATCCGTACATCCCCACACAATTGTCCATGTACTGAAAGGCGAGGGAAAAAATAGAAAAAAAAAAAAAAAAAGGAAAGCGCGCGCTACAGGGAGTGCACACACCGAGAAAGGGAGAAAAGAATGGGGAGGATTGGGGAAGGGGAAGGGGGGGGAAGGTAGGGGGGAAGGGGCGGAATGGGGGGGGGGGGGGGGGGCGAGAATTTTAAGTAGTCTCAAGAGTAGCCTCTTCCCCTACAAAGACGCCCCTGTAGAGAAAAAAAAAGGGGTCTCTACAAGGAAGTCATGAGGAAAAAGACCAAAAAGCAAGACAACAAAAGCATCAATGTGTGCGTTCGCGCGCGGGGATGTGTAAATGAGCTAACGTAAGTGCTTGTGCGCCCGCAGAGTGTGGGAGGGGGTGAAGCTATGAATGAATCTCCCTACAATTGGTTAGACAAATTTTCATTGACTGATGTCATTTGAATATAAATCTGTTACGTAGTGACATATGTGCTTCGAATATTGTACAGATGGACATCGAAGCATTCGTTTTTTTGAAAATGCTCACACACATTTTTCCAATCAATATTATGTGATTAAGTTTATTTAGTGTTGTTTTTCTAATGTTCCGGTCAGTAATACCAAATATCACTTTTAAGACGTCGAACTTCACATGAACGTCAAGATGAATAAGAATATAATTATTTGATAATAATAATTTCACTTTGAGAGTATTTGACTTTTCCATCACACACACAAATATGGAATGTCGCTACACGTGCAAAACAAAAGAGACAAGGCTTCGTCTTTTACAGTGGAAAATTTTACATAATATTTATCCGACTAACATCATGCTGTATAAGATGAAAGTCAGAGATGACAACAATGTTCATATTGCAGAGATATTGTTGACGTGATCGAACATTTTTTTCTTTGAGTGCCCTACTGTCTTAGCATTTTGATTTGTAACATAGTTGGTAGAAAAATCAAGTGTGGCCTCATGGTAAACCCGGTAGTTTTTTTTTAGTGTGTTGATCTGTGGTGCG
>JADBJO010020105.1:0-7500 GCA_016801955.1 Conus betulinus | reverse complement strand
TTAAAAAGTAAACGAAATAACCCAGCCAGATTACATGGACAAACGAATTACAAGACAGAACACGACACGATTTGACTCTTATGTCTTCTTCAGCCCATCTTGCTGCCGAATTTGACCAGATAAGTAATTGCCCGTTCATAATTTTCGTAGTTCTGAGTGTTATTTATCTTGCCTGAAGAAACCTAAGAGGACGAAAACGCGTTGTGTTTTGTCTGGTAGTTTGTTTGTCCAGGTTATCTGGCGGAGTTCTTTCAAATACCTTTTAAAAAAAAATTGTTTAAATTTACAATGTCTCGGGCATCATATCAGAGATCTGAAGACGAAGCCGAGCTCTCTACTTCCTTAACCCTCCCTGAAGTGAATCATGCGGTTATTTACAGCTGGTGGCACACCGTTTTACAGCCGTAAAAATCCGACTTCACAGGTAGTTCGAACTCATGACCATCAACTCTGCAGCCACTGGACTGCGGGGCCCCCAATCGGATATACCAATGGAAAATCCATTTACAAACTTGTGATCAAAACAAACAAACAAATTACTGACATACAGAGAGGTCAGTGGAAAGGAAACTCAGAATTTAGTGAACAAGCGGAGAGAGATGCAGAATGAAAATCAGTTTAGAGAGACTAAAACCTGAATGTTTATCTCTGAAAGGGGCTAAAGAGGTCATTCCGATAGTGAATGTATCAAGGATAACGTCATCAAAGAGGGTTCTCATGAGAAGAGGAAAACGCCAGGAAAAAAAACATTCAAAAGACAAACACACAAAAAACAAAGCAAACAAACACAGAAACAAACACTGCTGCCTAGTTAGTTGAAGTCGTAGATTTATTCAAAACTACATAATGTTGATACTCAACTGTATATCTATCTATCTATCTATCTATCTATCTATCTATCTATCTATCTATCTATCTATCTATCTATCTTGAACTAATAAATTCCAAGGATAAGTACCAGCACCGTTCCAGCAACTTACAGAGCAGCTAGGTGTTGCAACGACTGCAAGAATGTTCAATTATAACAAAGCTTGATCTTCTGTCTTAGATTGAAAGAAATAGGGGGGAGATAAACATTCATATCTGCAGTGGTAGATAATTCTACCTAACTAACAGTATGTGCTTGAGTGGGTAAATGGGGAATAATAAATGCTTCTCAAAATGAGCCTTCAGCAAGCTTATAGTCTCCAAGGGGAAAGACAATCTCCAATAGGGAGAAACTCACTAACATGTAACTCCTGGTCAGATACCGGTATTTCGAAACCTGATTCGAAACCTGATTGCTCTTTCATGATTTTCTTTTGCTTCTTAGGTGGCACCTTTGGTTAGTTTGTTTGAAAACTCAACAAACATACTATGGTATTGCACACCAGCCTTTTTATGGAATAGCATTCTTCTTAATTAAGTTACCACTTTCCGCGGTCACTGAGGAGAAACAATCAGGTTTCGAAATATCGGTATCTGACCAGGAGTTTCATGTTAGTGAGTTTTCTCCCTATTGGAGATTGTCTTTCCCCTTGGAGACTATAAGCTTGCTGAAGGCTCATTTTGAGAAGCATTTATTATTCCCCATTTACCCACTCAAGCACATACTGTTAGTTAGGTAGAATTATCTACCACTGCAGATATGAATGCTTATTATATATATATATATATATATATATATATATATATATAATATATATATATATATAGGCGATATATATATATATATATATATAATATATATATATATATATATATATATATGAGGCGAACACATTAGTACATACGTGCAAGTACGTGCGAATACATCATACTTGTTCTTAACTCTTAAGTTGACACACCACACCACCCTCCCTCCTTTCTCCCCTTCACCTTGTCCATGCTCCCTCCTCCCTGGTTTTTTCCCTGTCTTAGTGTACACACACACACACACACACACACACACACACACACACACACACACACTTTACACAGACACACAGAGACACACCCCAAGATACCTATAACAATCAACAACTCATTTTCCTCCACATGTGAAAAAACAGTCTTGATCTTTTATGTTATTGAATGCGAAGACTTTTATGTTTTGTGTATAGTTATATAAAATTTCCACTCACAACAATATTCATTAAAAAAAAATTAAAGTGTCTCTAAATTTTACCTGTAAAAGTGTGTTGTCCGGTGTTTAAAGAAAAGTAAATGCATGTCACTACAAAGTTCATAATCATTTTCTCCAGAAGCTATGTACTCAATCATTCTTTAGGGTCTAATCCTCTGTGTCACTGAGAAAAAAAAAATATATAAAGGCAGGCTGCTGCTGCTGCTGCTGCTGCTGCCACTACTACTACTACTACTAGTTATTTTTACAGTAGAATAAGACGTAAAATGTTTTCTTAAAAAGAAAAAAAAAAATCTTCACAAAGATTGTTTAATTAAAAAGAAAAGCAAAAACAATCGCTACGAGCATAAATTCAGGGATATGGACTAATGGAGAAGAAGAAGAAGAAGGTTGGTTACCACGCTGGACAGTGAAGACACGGACCGGACCCCCGTCTCCCCCGTCAAAAAACTCGGTGACTGGGCTGCAGGGTACAGAGGTTTGGATGCAGACTCGAACACCACAGACCCACACGTCCCCATGTGCTGGCACTGCTGTACGCATTCTATCCTCGATCTCGCCACCATTGTCGTCAGGGATGACGTGATGGTTCTCTGGGCAGCACCCTTCCCCAATACACTGACGACAGTGACGTCACAGCCATGGTGACGTCACGAGTCATCATGGTCAGTAAATATGTGGCGAGGATTGATTGGTAGCGCGACAGGATGGAGCGAACACCCATGCTCTTAAGGCGACGCTGCGACGGTGTTGAGTTGCGATGCAGCTTTGACAGATAGTAGTCTGTTGTGAAAGGACAGACCGGTGGGGCCGCGTGTCTGTCAGCCACCCCAGCCGTGGACACAAGGCTCTCTCCATTCTCTCTCTCTCTTCTCTCTCTTCACCGTCGAAAAAAACAAGGTGCTCTCTCTCTCTCTCTCTTCTCCTCTCTCTCTCTCTCTCTCTCTCTCTCTCTCAAACCCAAAAAAAAAAAAAAAAAAACAAAACAAAACAAAAAAAACAAACAAGAGAGAAATTTACTTTCTGCTGCAATTTGCTTTAAATATTGAAGGAAACCAGCAAGCTTTCCCGATCCATTTATCTGGCACACACACACACACACACACACCGACACACACACACAACCACACACACACACACACACACCACACACACACACACACACACACACACACACAACACACAAAACAAGGGTTTCGACGTTCTGTATGCCTCGTCTGCGCGGGTATCAGGCGAATGGGCACCAACAAGCAGTATTAGTTTGGAGTTGTGTGCATGTAAATATTGTACCATGGAAGTGTGTGTGTGGTGTGTGTGTGTGTGTGTGTGTGTGGTGTGTGTGTGTGTGTGTGTGTGTGTTCATTCAATTTAATGTCTATACACATAAGTGATTTTAGACAACCAAAAATAAATAAATAAACAGGGTAGTAAAGGAGTTAGGGAGGGTAGGGGGGTGGATAGACAGGCAACTGAAGGAGATAAAGAGATAGAGGAACAGTGAGATAGAAAGAGATGAAGAAGTATAAATGAAAAAAAAGTGAAAAAAGAGAAAAAGGAGGATTAGGATGGAAAACGGAAGAAAAAATGTTAACGTGAATAAAAAATTGCAACCTATAATATAACTAGAATAACATTGTGTGTGTGGTGTGTGGTGTGTGTGTGTGTGTGTGTGTGTGTGTGTGTGTGTGTGTGTGCGTGCGTGCGCGCGCGCGCGCGCGCGCGCGTGTGTGTGTGTGAGCACACCGATGGAACGTTCTGCAAGTCATGCACGTCCAAAGTAACTCCCAAGCTGGTTAGATAGGGCACATGCACACCCCCCCCCCCACCCCCACCCCTTCACGCCCTCCCCACGGGGATGTAAATTGGACTGACGTCGTTCTTTGTTCCAGAATCACTCTTCTCCTTCAAATTCTCACAGTGTCCCTAACGACAAAAAACGTACCAATCAAAGCACATTGCATCTTAAACTGAGGGGGTATGGCTGGGGGTGTGTGATTCTGGACCTCAGCCAGACCTACGCCCCATACGCTCTCAAGTGAGAGATTTGAGTCATGGTGCAGAAAAAGGAAATACCCGTAGTGGTATAAAGGCATGTGGCCATCCCCCGCCAACTTTTCACACAGTTTTTTTTTTTTATAAATTAAAAATTATTTTATTTTATTTTTTTAATTTTTTTTTATTTTTTTTTTTTTTACACACAGGTTGGACGCGTTTGAAAACACAGTCTGTAATGACTCTCTGGGGTCCTTCTGGACCATTGCCCCGAATCACTCACCGAGGACTGTTTTAAGAGAAAAGGGGGAAGAGGGATAGTTCTGGCTCAGTTCTAGGATCAACCCCCTGCACCCTCCCATCTTCCCTGTAAATGAGAAGTAATATGTTTTGATTGATGTGTATTTTGTCTGCTGGGATGCTGTGAGAAAAATCAAATAGTGCAGTCACTTTGGAACTGTCTGGGAAGTCGATGTCGATTCCATGTGTACTCTCTTTACCACTCCCCCCCCCCCCCCCAACACACACCACAACACACACACACACACAGACAATGATAATAATGGCAAAGCCAACGTTAGGGAGGTACCCAAGCTCTGACCAGCACGCTTGGCTTATGCGTAGGTCAGACATATGCTAAGTTGTAACCATGGGGCCCTCTTTTAAATTCGCTAATCTCGGGGCATTAATCTATATATCCATCAGCTTCAATCAAGGTAAAATAACCATTGGGGCATCATCTGTGACCCCTAATGAACATAATGAGGGAGGGTTGCCTTCTACTGGGTGTGATCCTGTCCCTCTAATGACGGGTCACCATAAACTTAACCATCACTGATGATTTTCACATGGCCTGCCCAGAGGCATGGAGATGAACTGGCCACAGACATGGAGAGAAGCTTGCCACAGACATGGAGAGGAATGGCCACAGACATGGAGGGGAACACACAGACATGGAGAGGAACTGGCCACAGACATGGAGGGGAACTGGCCACAGACATGGAGAGGAACTGGCCACAGACATGGAGGGGAAACACACCACAGACATGGAGAGGAACTGGCCACAGACATGGGGGGAACTGGCCACAGACATGGAGGGGAACTGGCCACAGACATGGAGGGGAACTGGCCACAGACATGGAGGGGAAATGGCCGCAGACATGGAGAGGACTGGCCACAGACATGGGGGAACTGGCCACAGACATGGAGGGGAACTGGCCACAGACATGGAGAGGAACTGGCACAGACATGGAGGGGAACACACCACAGACATGGAGAGGAACTGGCCCACAGACATGGAGGGGAACTGGCCACAGACCTGGAGGGAACACACCACAGACATGGAGAGGAACTGGCCACAGACATGGAGGGGAACTGGCCACAGACATGGAGGGGAACTGGCCACAGACATGGAGAGGAACTGGCCACAGACATGGAGGGGAACCACACCACAGACATGGAGAGGAACTGGCCACAGACATGGAGGGGAACTGGCCACAGACATGGAGGGGAACAACACCACAGACATGGAGGGGAACTGGCCACAGACATGGAGGGGAACTGGCCACAGACATGAAGGGGAACTGGCCACAGACATGGAGAGGAACTGGCCACAGACATGGAGGGGAAAATGGCCGCAGACATGGAGAGGAACTGGCCACAGACATGGAGAGGAACTAGCCACAGACATGGAGGGGAACTGGCCACACACATGGAGGGGAACTGGCACACAGACATGGGAGGGGAACTGGCCACAGACATGGAGGGGAACTGGCCACAGACATGGAGGGAACTGGCCACAGACATGGAGAGGAACTTGGCCACAAACATGGAGAGGAACTGGCCACAGACATGGAGGGGAAACTGGCCACAGACATGGAGGGGGAACTGGCCACAGACATGGAGGGGAACTGGCCACAGACAGAGATGGAAACTGGCCACAGACATGGAGAGGAACTGGCCACAGACATGGAGGGGAAACTGGCCACAGACATGGAGGGGAACTGGCCACAGACATGGAGGGGGAACTGGCCACAGACATGGAGAGGGAAACTGGCTACAGACATGGAGGGGAACTGGCCACAGACATGAGGGGAAACTGGCCCTAGACATGGAGAAGAACACACACAGGACATGGATGAGAACACACCACAGACATGGAGAAACAACACAGCACAGATATGGAGAGAAACACGCCACAGATATGGAGGACACACCCAGACATGGAGAGGACACACCACAGACATGAGAGAGGAAACACACCACAGACATGGAGAGGAACAAACACCAGACATGGAGGAGAACACACCACAGACATGGGAGTAGGAACAACACCACAGACATTCAGAGGAACACAGCACAGACACAAGAGGAAATGGAAAACTGAGGTCACCATGAGAACAGTGCACAATACAACGTGATTCATCCATCCATGACCATGTTCAAACCCACAGTGCAGTAACACCACACAGCACCCCCACCCCCCCCACCCCCACCGCATTAACACCACTGCTTTGACTGAACCTGCAGGGATACCCATACATTCTTTATGGTTGAGAAGGATGAGCCTAGGCTTACAAAGTCTGAGCCATGTGCGCATGCAAAATGAACCCTGGGTCTCCCCAAACATGCAGATGAAGCTCGTTGACAAACTGATTTCAAAGAAGTTCTGTCAAAGTGCATCCCACTCCCACTGTCAAACTTCCTTGCTTTTGATCAGTTATTCAGTTTCCTTTGATACTGCTATATTCTTCTGGTGATAGGAGGGTTGAGCGCCAGTCCTAAAAACTAGATGCTAAACCGGTTGGAGAGGTTGGTTACATTCACTAAAAGTCCAAGCTTATTCACCGCCAAGCTCCCACCCCCTCCCCTCCCATCACCCCTCTCATCTCTTTCCACCCCTCTTTTTTTTTATTCTTTTCTGCATGGTAGCCTTCATCATGCGGCTGACCATAAATAAACAAACAACAACAAAAAAAAAGAAAAAAAAAAAAAAGGAAAAACGGACAGCACCTTTAAACAGCCATCACCTTCACAGTAATTCTCTATCACAATGAAGTCACAGAACAAAGCACAAATAGCATGGTGCCAACTGCGGATATCAACAGAGAGAACATGGAGGTTATAAAATGTCACCACAAAAACATTGTCTGGCTGGATGTGTAGCAACCATTTTCAGATCATTATCAGGATTCATGGTAGAAAGCATGAAGATCAATATCGCTTAAGGTCACTTTAATGAGTTATGAGGTGTAAAACAAATAAAAAAGAAGACAAAAAAAAAGTTAACTGATCTGCAAAAAGGTAAGCATAGTACTCTTGACCAGACTAGTACAATCTATGAGCTGAAAGTGTATCTAAACCTAGTGATGGGTATGGCCTCATTAGCCTGCCGCCAAGACCCT
>JADBJO010020104.1:27500-31954 GCA_016801955.1 Conus betulinus | reverse complement strand
AAGAGAGAGAGAGAGAGAGAGAGAGAGAGACGACGACAGATCGACGGACAGACAGCCAGGCAGAAAGACAGACAGACAGGAGATGATCTTTTAGATCCTGCAAACCCCCAAAAGTACGGTCAACCGTAATTTCATTCTATTTGATGCATTTGATTTATGAATGTTTTTTTTTCCTCGTGATTTCTTTAACCCATATGAAAGGCCACCCCTTTGGGGTAGCTGGAATGTAAGCACTTGAAATCCCCGTATTTGCAGGGTTTATTTTTTCACAGCCCCCTCCCCCCCCTCCCCTCCCCCTCCCCCCTCCTATCCCCTCTTCCCCGGCTTTTTGTGGAAACTTGTCTGCTTGTGTCTCTTGTCAGTCTTTGGACATGGGCACCCATAAGCAGAAAACAAAAGAATTAAAGGTATGAAGTGGATCTCGTTTGTGTTATCTGTCTCTGTGTTTGCATCTGACCTCTCTCTCTCTCTCTCTCTCTCTCTGTCTGTCTGTCTGCCTGGCTCTTATTCCCTTCCTGTCTGTCTCGGTCTCTCTGTCTGTCTCTGTCTTTCTGTGTCTCTCTGTATCTGTCTCTGTCTGCCTGTTTGTCTCTCTCTCTCTCTCTCTCTGTGCATTGCCTTTGCCATCTTCTCAGTGAAATAGCAGGTAGTGTATTGTACTTTATTTTCCTTGCTCCAGTTTCACCACCACCACCCCTCCCCGCTGGTTTTCTTTGTTCCTTTTCATTTAAGGTTTCTCTGGTTCTCCATATTTCCCGAACACGTATGCTGCTGCATGAGCAGAGAGAGAGAGAGAGAGAGAGAGAGAGAGAGAGAGAGAGAGACAGAGACAGAGAGGGAGAGAGAGAGAGCGCTTATGACCTAAAAATTTCGATGGGTCACCCTGCTTCTGGATCGTTGAGCGAAACGCGGAAGAAGCGAATTTTTTTCCCGCCATGGTCACTTACAGCCAAACGCAATAGTGTTATGGACAGGCACGAATTCCTCCAGCATCGCCAGATTTCTCTTTTATGATCGGACGAGTCGTGAAATTAAGGATGCTGGTGTGCGTGGAATCTTCAGTACAACTCTCCAGACTTTGCGATCGTGATGACTAGAAAACTCTGTAGTTCCAGTCTCTGTCTCTATGGCTCTGTCTGTCTGTCTGTCTGTCTGTCTGTCTGTCTGTCTGTCTCTCTCTCTCTCTCTGTCTCTCTCTCTCTCTCTCTCTCTCTCCTGTCGTCTTCATGCCAGAGTGTGCTGGCATTCCGGACAGGACTGTGTGGTGGACATCGCCGTGTCCTTGGTTTTCCTCGTCACGCATCGCACTCTGATTGAATGTCCGGCGTCAGACTGTGGAATGAATTAGGAAGCGTACGTTTCCCGTGGATTCAAATCACATGTTGTTTGAAGAGAGTCTGTACTTACTCTCTCTCTGGCTGTGTTTGCTCTCTCCTCTCTCTCTCTCTCTCTCTCTGTCTCTCTCTCTCTCTCTCTCTGTGTCTTTCTCTGTCTCTCTTTCTCTCTCACAGCGACCCCCCCCCCCCCCTTCCCATCCCCGATCGCGGAAAAGCACCGAATGATCTTGATGTGCGCTGGAGGTCTTCAATTTATGTAATTCCTTTTTACTGCTTTCTCTCTCTCTGTTCATATTCTCTCTCTCTCTCTCTCTCTCTCTCTCTCTCTCTCTCTCTCTCTCTCTCTCTCTCTCTCTCTCGGTTCAAGTACAGTGGACTATTTTATTCTGACAAATGAATTGATTCGTGAAGATTTTTTTTGTCTGACTTTACTGTTGACACCAATTGTATCGAATCAGACAATTTACCAGTAACCCTAACGCTCAAATGTAGTTTTTGCAAAACTGATAACAGCATGATGAGACAAAAACCACAATGGATGGATAAGATTGGGAAGACGAAAAGGTTAGTTTTTTTTCAGATTCATTACAAACTCCTCAGTCTCAAGATAACATGAAAAGAGCACAAGTGTTAATACACTTAGACATAAACATGCCATTACATGAATTCGTTGACTGCCGACAAAAATCTAGTCAATGTATGATAAAGAAAGTTAAAATTGATAACAACAAAAGGGAGGCTCGCTGGTTTGATAAAGAATGTTATAACAATAAGAGAAAGGCGAAAGCAAAAATGCGTCGATTTAAAAGAACTAAATCAATACCACATCAACAAAGTGCTGTTAGAGCCAGAAGCGATTACCACAAAATATTAAGAAAAACGAGTAAGTTTTAAATCCCTTACAACAAAATACCTGACAGACAACTTAACAAATGCTAAAGACTTCTGGAGAAAAGTTAACGTAAATCTTGGTCTCGGTAAGAAAAGGCAGTCAAGTGACAAAATCACAAAGAATGAATGGCTTGAATATTTCAAGAAGGTTTTTTAATGCTGAGAATATAGAGGAGAGGGAAGAATTTCCAGCTGGCACCCTTCCTTCCATCGATGGACTTGACCATCCCATCACTCGAGAAGAAGTCCTAACAGCAATAAAGGGCCTTCAGAAAGGGAAAGCATGTGGTTTTGACCACATACATGCAGAAATGCTGAAACCGGCAGACGCATCAGTAATACATTTTCTAACAGAATATTTCAATGAAATTTTTTTTAAGGGATTGTACCCACAAACGTGGGCAAATGCTATTGTCGTTCCAATTCACAAAAAAGTCGATATGGAACGAACGGACAATTACAGAGGTGTATCACTGCTTAGTATTGTTGGTAAATGTTATACTGCTATTTTAAATAAACGATTGTATGAATGGCTGGAAGATAATAGTAAGATATCCGAGAATCAAGCTGGTTTCAGACGTGGGTATTCCACAACAGATCACATTTTTAACACTGTATGCTACCATTCAAAAATGCTTGTCTAAAAAGGGAGGAAAACTTTATGTGGCGTTTGTTGACCTATCAAAAGCATTTGACTCTGTCAAACAAAGTATAATATTGAAAGCTCTGTACAAAGTGGGGATATCTTCTGTATTCTGAATGCTATCCAGGCAATTTACAAAGAGGTGATGTCATGTGTAAAAGTTGGTTGTGAACTCACAGATCTTTTTCAGTGTCCACAAGGTCTGCGTCAGGGTTGTGTCTTAAGTCCTACCTTATTTTCTATAATAATAAATGAATTGTCTACTTGTTTAGAAACTCATGGAAAAACATGGTATCCAGCTTTTACCAGATCTAGCCGAGTTATTTATTCTCCTCTTTGCAGACGACTTAGCCCTATTGTCATGTTCCCCACATAGTCTCCAAACGCAGCTTGATTGTGTCCTGAAAACGTGTGATGATCTGAGTCTTAAGGTAAATAGAGACAAGACAAATATTATGGTTTTTTTAGAAAAGGAGGGTATCTGAGCAGGTATGAGAAGTGGTTTATGAACGGTGTTCCTTTGGAAATCGTAAACATATATGTTTATTTAGGTTTTACTTTCACTACGTCTATGAGTTCCTATGAAAGCGCCAGACGATTAGCTACAAAAGGGAAAAAAAGCGCTGTTTGACGTATTTAGAATATATAATCAGGTAAATAATATGTCCAGGAAAACTTTTTTCAAACGTTTTGATGTCAAAATCCAACCAATACTTCTGTACTCTTCTGAAGTTTGGGGCATTATAACGGGAAAACAATCCTGTGGAGAACATACATTTATTCCCTTGAAAACAATTTCTGAATGTATCTAGTCGTACTCCAAACAAAATGATCTATGGCGATCTCGGAAGATATCCGTTGCAAATCAACTGTGGTGTACGTGCTGTTAAATACTGGTTTCGTTTATTGAAAATGGAGAGGCACGCGCCTGCCAAAACAAGCATATCAGATGCTGATGAATTTAGACAATACAGGTAAAACAAACTGGGTGTCCAAACTGAGATGCATCCTACAAAAGCAAGGATTCAGCTTTGTCTGGCTAGCCCAAGGTGTAGGTAATGAGACATGCTTCTTGTCATTGTTCAAACAAAGACTTAAAGACACATTCTGTCAAGAATGGACGTCAAACATAAATGAAAGTAACAGATTCAATCTATATTCACTCTTCAAGTCTTCAATTATTCCTGAAGCATACATAGATTGTGTGCAACAAAAATGCTTTAGAGACACCCTTATCAGAGTCCGGTTTGGAATAAGTGAGCTTAGAATTCATAAAACGTTATGTTCTGGGGATATAAACGTTGACAATAGTTGCCCTTTTTGTCCAGAATTAGAAGAAACTGAATTACATATGTGTTTTAATTGTGAAGCATATGCAGCATTAAGGCCAAATATCATGAAAAACGTCCCCACATTTTTTCAAAGAGCCAAATTTGTAAGCATGATGGCTAGTCAAGATGGTCCGACAATAAGAAAACTTGCATGGTTTTTCTTTAAAGCATTTAGATTACGAGAGCGCAAACTCACTGTTGTATATGAAAGTCTGTATACTTAAACTTTTCCCCCGCATTGGTTGATGTTTC
>JADBJO010020104.1:0-5000 GCA_016801955.1 Conus betulinus | reverse complement strand
CATTTCGGCTGTAGTTTCCCCCCAATCTTCAGACACTACTGTGCTCCTGTAAGCAAGACGGAATCGCTGCGTTTTAGACAGAAGGGGCATAGGACAGATCGTGACGGTGTCTGGCAGCCTGTCAACACCGTTTTGCCGGTAGACAAGAATCCCCTCCTTGCAATTTTATCAAACGCTGCAAAGCGTGCCTTGAGCGAGGGTGTGGGGGGTGGGGAAGGGATATTAATCTTGCGTACCCTCCCACCCCCTATCGCCTCTGTCCCAACTCCTTCCCTTTAATCCAACTACACATCCCCCCCCTCCTCCTACACATACACGTGTCCAAGATCATGCTACAGGATACAGTCGGGGGATAACATTATCCTGGATGCATAACGCAAAGGACTGGGGATTGTTACGGTATCTGTTCGTGGCACGTGAACTGTTTTTAAGTGTTACATATAACCCTGATTTTCCGTGAATTATGCTTGTCACGGCACGCCTGCGACCTGCTGTTTCTATGACAACATTAGGAAAAAGGAACTACTTCGACTCTTTTCAACAACAACCTTTGCGTTTTTTCATGTGGATGTTTTTGTCTCCTTTTGTATTGAGAAAAACACACACAACATAAACTGTAGTTCATACTCCCTAAACACACACACACACACACACACACACCCACACACACACACACACACAGGTACGCACGGGGGGGGGGGGGGGGGGGGGAGAAGAGAGAGAGAGAGAAGAGGAGAGAGAGAGAGACAGAGAGACACGAGACAGAGACAGACAGACAGACGGACAGACAGACAGATGGATTTCGTGGATGGTGGATGGCGAGTTGTTAATCAAGAAAGAGAATGGGGATTCCCCGTAACCTCTCTCTCTCTCTCTCTCTCTCTCTCTCTCCTCTCTCTCTCTCTCTCTCTCTCTCTCTGTCTGTCTGTCTGCATGTCTGTCTGTGTCGGTGTTTGGAAGAAGAATAGAAAGATGAAAGGGAAGATATATCTGTCTGTCGATCTATCTGTCTGGTTAGTGATTGGAAGAACAAGACGACGAAGGAGAAGAAATGTCTGTCTGTCTATCAGTCTGGTCGGTGTTAGTGTTTGGAAGAAGAAGAAAGAAGAAGAAGAAGATACGTCTGGCTGTCTGTCTGTCTATCTATCTGTCTGTCTGTTTTTGGTCTTTGGAAGAAGAATAAAAAAGAAGACGAAGGAGAAGATATGTCTGTCTATCTGTCTGTCTGTCTGTCTGTGCCGGGTTTAGAAAAATACGTAAGAGAGGAGAGAGAGAGAGAGAGAGAGAGAGAGAGAGAGAGAGAGAGAAAGAGAGAAAAAGAGAGAGAGAGAGAGAGAGAGAGAGAGAGAGAGAGAGAGAGAGCAAAACTAATGCGCCACACTGAACCAAAAACACTGTCATCGACACACACACCATTATCCTCCCTCCTTTGCCCCGACCTTCCCCCCGACCTCCCCCCCACCCCCACCCCCCCCCCGGACGCCTTTTATCATCTCGAAAAAGGAGGAAAAGTATATCACAAAGGCAACACAATACAAACGACAGACACAGCACACTGCCTTTACTAGGGTCAACAACAACAAAGTTCACAAGATCATCATCAAAATGATCAACAGCAACAACACCACAAAACCAATAACAGCAACGATAGCACCAAGAGAAATAGGATCCTCATCATCACCAGCAACAAGATCAGCAGCTGCGGCGGCAGCTGCAATGTTGAAAAACTCGATTACCTGCTCTAACCTGAAAAAACAACAACAACAACAACAACAACAACAACAACAATCATCAAGGAAATGGAAATTAAAAAGGGCTGGAGATCCCAATTTCAGGGTGGGATTGAAAAGAGTATCACGTACGAAAAAACTCTCCTGAATGGAAAACTTCGGAGTTTACTCGCCAAAGAACGACAACGACAACGACGACGACGATGACGATGAAGAGAAGGAGAAGAAGAAGAAGAAGAAGAAGAGAAGAAGAAGAAAGAAGAAGAAAAAGAAGAAGGAAGAAGAAGAAGAAGAAGAAGTAGAAGAAGAAGAATTACCCGCCGCCGTGGCGAAGTGGTTAACCTTGCGGATTCCCGGCTGGGCGGTCGTGCGCTCGACTCCCAATAGAACTATTCATTTGTGGGATTTTTCTACCCCGACCGGCTCCTATCCAGAGTTAAGTTTGCTACGGGCTCAAATAGAAACACGTGGACTACACAGTCAAGTTTTACCTGATTAAGGGAAGCGTCTCTAACAGTGATGCTCAAACTTCCTGAACAACACTGCAGGTGTCTGTATCTCAGGGGCCTGGATGACGCTGGGATATACTATGAAAATAAGCGCAGAGTACAGCCTTATAATGCAGCCTCAGACGGGAATGGAAATCCCTACCTAAATCTTCGTCTTCATCGATCAGCACTTGAGAAAAGAAGTCTGAGATTCTATGACCCTTCACGCTCTGCTCTCATGGTGATCTCAGAGTTGATGTCCTCTGCACATCTACGGCCTTGGTTTGCTGAGGTCACCGATATCAGCGACTTCATGGGGGCTGTCGCTGGACGGACGTGGTGGCGTCCTCCGGAAGGGGAGCTCATCCATGCCGGCTCTACGACTAAGCAATTATTGTTGTCAGTTTGGGGCCTTAGTAGGTGGTGTCCTGCGTATGTGGGGCCAGAACAAGCACCCTTGAACCCCTACCGAACAAACTTGGCAGCAGTGCAGTATCTCCTCCGGTGGTTTGCCTCTTGCCGACTTGACATTGACTGCTCCCCGTGGATTGCCGGTGCCGGAGCTGCAGCGAGACGGGCCGGGCTGTGGCTGTGGACAGGGAGGTCAGAATGAGCGATGTATAATGCCTTTGAGAAGAAGAAGAAGAGAAGAAGAAGAAGAAGAAGAAGAAGAAGAGGAGGAGGAGGAGGAGGAGGAGGAGGAGGAGGACAAAGAGGGGTGAAGAGGGGCAGATGGAGGACAAAAAAAGGAGGAGGAGGGGAAGGAAGAAGGAAAGAGAGCGGCAAAAGCTAAGCAGAAAAAGAAGAAGAAGGAAAAGGAAGGAAGGAAGAAGAGGAGAATAGAAGGAAAAAGAAGGAGGAGGAGACGGAGGAAGAGGAAAAGGAGGAATGGGAGGAGAAGAAGGAGCGCCAGAGGACCAGCAGAAGAAGAGGGCGGGGGCGGGGGCGGGGACAGGGGGAGGGGGGAGGGTAGAACGCAGGAGAAGGTGGGAGGAAGAGGGCTGGGGAAAAAGGAGAAGGTGAAGGGAAAGAGGTTGAGAAGGAAGATGAAGAGGAGGAGGACAACGACAACGACGAGGTTGAGGAGGAGGCCCAACGATTTTTGCTGATCAAATCCAATACATTCCCGGTCTCCCAAAGTCGGACATTGCTCTCAGGAATCGTCCCCAGTCACACACACACACACACACACACACACACACACACACACACACACACAACACACACACACACACACACGCACGCACGCACGCACGCACGCACGCACGCACGCACGCACACACACACACACACACACACACACACAACTCACATACAGAGATCACGCTCCAAAACCCGATGCTTGCAGAATGGATTTGATAGGCAAGACATTTGTTTTCCATGTTATGCGGAAGTGAATCTATATTTTTCTCCTGGATGACTTGTTTGTCAATTGTCTTGCCTCCCTAAAAGGTTTACGACAGTGTTTATGCAATTTCTCCCGTCCCCTCCCCCTTCTCTTCCACCCCCCCATCCCTTATCTGTCTGTCTGTACGTCTGTCCCTCTTCATTTCACTCTGTGGTATCTGTCTCTCTGTCTGTCTCTCTCTCTCTCTCTGTCTGTCTCTCTCTCTTTTTCTGTCTCTCTATTTGTCTCTTTCTCTCTGCCTGAATTATTCTGTCTTTTTCTGTCTGTCTGTCTGTCACGCGCGCTCTCCTCTGTCTCTCTCCCTCTCTCTGTCTCTTTCTCTGTTTCTCTCTCTCCCTGTCTGTCTCTCTTTATCTCTCTGTCTCTCTGTATCTGTCTGTCTGTCTGTCTGTCTCTGTCTGTCTGTCTCTGTCTGTCTGTCGGTCGGTCTCTCTATGCCTGTCTCTGTCTGTCTGTCTGTCTCTATGCCCTCGCCTCTCTTTGTGCGCCTCTTGGTCGGGTTCTTTGTTTTCGGTAACGATAAGTCCTTTTTTTTTCATTTCATGTTATCATAATATAGCCAGTTTAATCACATTTCTGGCCAGTCGTCGTGTTCGCTTCGTCTCTATGTTTGCACTCGTGCTGCATCATGAGTTTTGATCAACATCTTGTTTAATTCCTGTTCCTGTTTTCTCACACTCTTGTTCTGTGTTGCGAAGGGCTATCCAATGGTCGTCATTTGTGTGAACAGGGGGATTGAAGTATTCCAACCTCCCAACCCTCCTCTCCCCCCCCCTCCCAGGAATTTCAGAGTGACCGCACGGACAGGCGTGTCAGAACACACAATAAAATGTGCCAACTGGAGGGGGGGGGGGGAGGGGGCGGGGGTTAAAATTAAAGTCTGCGTGAGGACAAGATCATTTTCAGCTGAAAACGAGCACTGCTTGCTTGTTTGTATGTGTGATTTTACTTCAATAAACAGAGGAGAGAGAGAGAGATAGAGAGAGAGAGATGGAGAGAGAGATAGAGAGGAGAGAGGAGAGAGAGAGAACTGCTATTAGGGTGAACTGAGAACAGACACACACGTACACATACGCGCGCGTTGTCATTGGTAATCGCACGAGTTGGCAAAGTGGTTAGCCAACTTCACTGTCATTGGTACGGAGAGCTAGCGGCATCGGTGTGTTGAATGCTTCCCTTGGACGCTCTCCGTTTAAGAACATGTGAAAACGTGGACACACCGTTTAGGTGTTAGTGTCATTAAGGTGGATCACTGTGTGCGGACTAAGTCTCTAGTTACAGTCTACAACCACGTCTGCTAAATCACGAACCTGTAATATGAAGGGGGTTGCATCAAAATGAACAAAATGAAGACATGTTTGAATTAGAAAAAAA
>JADBJO010020103.1:0-31957 GCA_016801955.1 Conus betulinus | reverse complement strand
TTATTGTACAACACACAGCTTTCAAGCACCACACGTGTTTGCGTCTGATCTTTGCAACACACCCTCGTGGACTCGCGTGTTGGCCCCCTTTCCCGTGTCTTTTTCGTGTGGTTAACCTCCTGTCCAGACGCTTTGCCACTAACACGGTATGATGACAGCCCTTTCAGCACTAACCCGCCAGTGTTAATGTTTCACACGGAAGAACAAGTGAATCCATGTGTATGTTGATGATCTCCCCGCAATCCCAATAGGGACAGTGTAGAATTTGCTGTGGCTTTTCGTGCCGGGCTGAATAACCCAATTTTTGGCTATGCTGAACTAAACCCTATCTTATGTCAAAAAGAGAAACCATACACAGAGTGTATGTCTAATTAACATTCCTCATGACAGATTGCTCTGTTTGTGAGTCCAGACTGGAGCAGGAGAAACACTACCTCACTGTATGATACCCGAGCGTATAGGACCCATGATCTTCATTCTAAGAAAGGTCCTTAGATGCAAATTTTACGACAGCTTTGTGGTTGACCGGTCACCTGGTACCTTTTGCGGGCTGTCAAGCATTTGACATCTAACAGTTCGGTGTCGATCAGTAGGAAATGTCTAGAGTTTCTTGCTTGGACTACCAATGACCGCCATGTTGTTGTGGATCGTGATTCCCTTGGTAGATCAGTAAAAAAAGTTACACAGCTAGTGCGCGATTCTGCCCCCTTAACTTATCAAGAGACAATACACTTGATCAAACGCACTAGGTGAGGACAAGGCGTTTCCATTCCCCGGTACCTGCCACTCCTGGCCTACAGGGGAAGCTAATGCGGTTGGTTCCACACGGGATTGCTTTGAGTGTCATCAAGACGAAGTCCTGTCAAAAGAAATAATACCCCTCCCATAATGTCTCAGTCCCCCCCCCGATCCCGGCGATTTTTTTCTTTTTTGATTCGTACAGATCTGCCGAAAAGGCTTGTTTACATGTAGGTCTGCACGAGCAAATGTGCATCTGCTCAGCGAGAGATGCTCGCGCTGTTATAATGGCACAAGCTAGAACTGCCATTGGTGCAGGTTCTTCACGGCCTTCAGAATTCACCTCTGAACTGGGCAAGCCCATCAAGTATCGTGGAGCACGCGCCCCATGCACGCGTCTGCCCGTCTTGATTACACCCGCCCTTTGAATACGTTGCCATCTATCAGGTCGCATTTTGATGGCTTGGCAGACCTGGTAATGTTGATCATATCTTCGTGATTTACCTCGGGGGGCGATCAATTTCGGACAATTTGCGGTCGTGTAGGCTTCAGATTACTCTTAACAACCCTTGGGCGAGTTTGTTCATGACCCGCCACCCCGGTATCGCCGTTTATCAGTTCTGCCACTTTCCTCTTTCATTTCCCGTTCAGGCTTCATCTCTACACTCAGTTTAGGGCTATCTGTTTCCAGCAAGATCAAATTTGTATCGGCGATCAGGGTTTTTTTTTGGTTTCTTTTGGGTTTTTTTTTTTTTGCTCCTTTTTTTGTTTGTTTGTTTTGTTGTTTGTTGTTATTTTTGCTGCCGACGTAAAAAGACTGTGCCTTTTTGCCCTCAATCTTCCACTTCCACCATTTCTCTACTGGCTCAAAAACACATCACTATTGTGTTTAGGCTTATGACTCTGTACTCGTCTCCAGAAACAGAACTCGGACAAATTGCCGAGGTGCTACGGTCCCATTTTCATCTGGAGTTCCTAATAAATTAAAGTAGTGTGCTAAGATTTCGAATTCGCTTCTGTACCGTGCTGCTAACATCTAGTTCTTGCATAAGGTGCACTAGATGTTTTGGGATGCTGTTGCTGGCACAAACACGCTACTTCTATTCTGTTGGGTTCTGCAAGACCTTCCATACATGGCTACTGGAAAAGAGCCGTACACACGCGCGATTTGCTATATACCCCAATGTCTCGCAGACTTCTGACAAGATGCGAGCATAAAGGCTCACGACTGACGATCGTGTCTCTACACTACTTTACTTTTGGGTGACTAGCCTGTGGAAGTCAGACTTAAGGTTGACCGTTCCAGAGTGAGCTGGCACCAGAAGAACTCCTCGATCTGTATCACACAACCCTCAGCTGGGCGACAACTGTTCTGCTAGATGTGTTAGAGAGCTAGACACGATTTCTGACAGGTGAAGAACCTCGTGTTACTGAACGCCCTGACAAGGGCACCCTTCCTCGAGTGAGGCTCTAGGAATTATTCACAGCACGAAAGTCAGGCGGAAAAAACTCACGTCAGCCCGCCTTGCATCAGTCGACGTCTCTTCCCCCTCGGCAACAACTGACAGTGCTGGTTGCGGCTTTGTCCTGACAGCGCTGTATACATTCTTGAGCCAATCAGAAGAGAGGAATAACTCAGAATCAAGATCTGTAAAGGTGTGTAGTTTTAGGTTGAATGATTACGGGCGACACAAAGGAAAAGGATTGTTTAAGGAACATAAAATAGAAACGCTCAATTCCCCCGAAAAAAAAAAACCAGAATGAAATAAAGGCATGGACTAATTTCTTGGACTTTATGACTGTTTTGTGAAAACATAGTCCGGCCTTAATATGTACTACTGTAAGACCTATGTTAGCGTGCATCTTAAAGACATTCAGGTTATTCCAATTGTGTATGAGAATAAAACCATCTTAGCTTGTATACAAATGATGACTATAACATGACTGTCATCCCCTCTTCATGCGTCTTCTTCCTCTGCTTGCTAGGGTCTGTTTACCTACATTTTATGCTGACTATCTTGATCTCCGTGCTGTATGTCCCATCTCTCTCTCTCTCTCTCTCCTCCACACACACACACACAAACACACATTAACACACAAAACACACACATCACAACACACACACCAACACCACGGATGACACACGTGCAACACACACGACAAACACACACACAACACACAACACAACATCACACACACAACACACACCAAACACACACACAACACACAACACCACACACCACACACACACTCACACACCGCATCACCGAACGATCACACCTCACAAGCTCGGCGCTGGCCGCACGCGCATTTACTTACAACACACACACACACACACACAACACACACAACACACACACACACGAAACACACTACACATCACACTCAAGCACACACACCAACAGTCACATCACAAACACACACACACGACCAACACACACCTCCCCGCTCGATAGAGCGCTATGCGAACACGTGACAAGTACTCCATCATTAAGCTCCAACCACCACACCACACACGCACACCGCGCGCTGCAGCTGCGATCGAAGCACTAGTCATTCCACGGTAGTTTTTCCTCCGTTTCTTACACACGTTTCGAGGTTGCTCCCTTTGATCGGTTACTTTGACGCAGGCCGCGACCTGGTCCCTCGTGGTTATACCCGCGGGGATCGGGAGACCCTTGAGCGGTTCCCTGTTTCCCCCCTTATCCCCACTCTGGTTGCCACAGGATCGCCACCATGAGACACGAGGACCACTGTTTTGTTTGCTCTCAGTTGCATCGCCAGGGTTGAGTGAGAGCGGACAGCCGCAGACGCAGACGACGATGAGAGGCAAGTAATGCTCACCTCTGGTGTTGCCCCTCCCCCCCTACTGCTTTAGGTCTCTGGACACCTTCTTCTTGTCCTTGTTTTTCCAGTCTTTGTCGTGCTCTCTCTCTTGTGCACCCCGCCTGTGTTTTACGGCCCTGCCTCTTCGCGATTAGCTGTTTCGCACGCTGCTGTGTTCGCCCTTTTTCTTGTGTTTCAGTTTGTTTGCTGCACGCACGCAGAGCGTATTCCTCCTTCGTCTCCATACCGCCTCCTCCCTCACCGTGATGTGCTCTCTATCTATACATTATTTTGTCTTTCCTAGTATATGGTCTCCCTGTGCGCACGCATCCGCTTGTTGTGTGTTGGATGTGTGTGTATGCTTCAGTCGCAGCAGAGAGTCCGGGTGATGTTGGTGTGTGCCGCCACATCCTTTTGGGGTGTTGTTGTGTGAAACGATTTTCCTGCTTGTTGTGTGTGACAAGACTGCACACACGAGGGCCCCCCCCTCGCCGACACAACACTGCTCAAAAAAGTGAATGTCATGTGTAAATGGCGATTTCTTGTGACGTGTCCGTTCCCTTTACGGAGCCATATGTAAGTGTTGTTATGAGTGTTTTTGTATGCATTGGATGCTGAATGCAGCTATCTCCTGCATTTTTTCTTTCCTTCATCTTTTATGGCAACTGGAATTAGGGTTTAAAGTCTAGATTCTATACGTGAAGGAATACAAGCAGGTACAGCATTTGGTTACTTTAGCCACTCGCCTGAGGAACCGAAGACCGGCGTCCGTTTGTGAGATCACCACGTCGGGCACAGCTAAAGGAATCTGGCAGAAATAGAAAATGGAAGGTAATTTTAAATGGGAAGGTTAATAAGGACAATGGACACTGTCGGAAATACACCTCACGGCAAACCATAAATAATGTTTTACCCCTGCGGCCTTGTATAAGGCACAGTGGCACCTTTCGATTCTTAGCTTCAATCTCTCTACACCTCTGTGACCCTAGGTACCGCTCGAATTGAACTGGTACTGGTGAGGAAACACACCGACACGCAATGAGTCCGCAAATGCTCCACTGTCAGAACACACGCTGCCATCTGGTCTGTCCGGATTCATGCAAAGCGCTCTTATCAAGGGGAGGTACACTGGAGGCACAGCAAGTGTTGCTGTTCATTGTTATATCATTGTTAAATACTGTGTGACTGTTAAAAGTGGAAAGAATTATTTAAACCCGACGTGCCTCAAGGAAATCGCCAATGCGTGTAGCGCTGCCGGACAGCGCACCTAGATCTACGTCACCGGTAGCCCAGCAACAAACTTCTACACTGCAGGAGGCACCGATTGTCTGAACAAACGTGATATCCAGCGCATTTTTTTTTCGGTAAGCACAGAGGTTTATGGATGGTACACCGTCAGCTGCTGTCTGCTCTGCACTGAATCGGTTCTTTTCCAGCCACACTCCCCCCCCCCCACATCCCTCTCTCTCTTTCTACTATCTGGGTGTGTGGTGGGTGTGTGTGTGTGTGTGGTGTGTGTGTGTGCTTTTCTTTTTTTTTTCACTACTTCGCTGTATCTTCTCATTCCCTTTGGCCACGCCACCCTCGCCTCGTCGGGCTTTCCGCCCCTGCTGCCCCGCCCTGTGCTTTCCTCGGCCTCGGCCCCATGTGGGTTGCTCGGGGTCCCTTCTGGTCCCCACAAGCGTTTTGTTTCCATGGGCTGGCTCACTCTCCTTCCGGTCGCCTCCCCCTGGGCGTGTTTCTCCCGCCCTGCGCGCTGACTCCCCTCTACCCTGCTCCTCTTTACTCATCCCCTGTTTCTCCCCCCGCTCAGATTGTACCGACGCCGGCTCATTTGACCTGCTTTTGGCCCCAGCGGTTTATGCTATCTTTCGCTCTGAGCAGCCCATCCCCCTCGCGCCGTCCCCCCATCCAAGTGTGTGAGTCCCGTTGCTCTTCCCCCCCCCCGCTGGCCTGAGTCCTATCCAGGCCCGGGCCCCCTTTCGTATTTTTTTCCTCCTGGCAAGAACGGGACTCGCTCGGTAAAGCAATCTCAATTCCTGGCCCCCCGCCCCCCCCCCCTACAGCTTGCTGGCGACCGCAGCGTTGCGATGCCCTGTTAGGACTAACCGTGTGCAGACCGTCTTTGCATATTACCCGCTCCTGGCCTCGCACACCGCCATCCCCGCCCTTGTGGCTGGACCTGGTCCAGTCACCCCCGCGGCGCCCCTGTAAGATATCCGAGCCCGGATGTTTGCGGAGGCACCGCGCGTCAAGTGACATCCCCGAGATCGCTCCCTCCCTCTGAACGCCATATCCTACTGACCAAACCTCATCTCATGCTTATGATTTTGTGGCGCACCCAAGCTTGGTGTGCATTGTCTGCCACTGCCCTGGTGCTCGAGAGACTCCCCCTGAGGCTCCAGACTATACGCGCTTCGCCGTGGCAGATCACTCATCAGCTTATCTTCCTCTGACTTTTTCTCCCAGCAACTTGCCCCCCCGACCGCCAGCCGTATCCATGTGTCCCTGTGTCCCATGATATTGACCCTTATGCGCACATTCTTTTGTATTGTCCATGGCTCGATCGTGGGCGATCAATAACATTCCGTAACCAAAGTCGGTGAACACTGCTACAACTGTCCTTGGTGTGTAAGTTCGTTGTCCACAGTGACCCCCCTCAGCGCTCGACGAGCAGCGTTACTTCCCATCTTTTCCACTGCTACGAGGAGTTTTGTTTACGTTTAGCTCGCACCACGATCCTTCCCTGCAAGCGCTTGTTGCTTGACCAGTTATATTTGAAACATTTGCCATGTTGAGAAAGGAAGAAGCCGCTTCAATAGCTTATTGAAATAGTGTTAATAATGAACACTGTGTGCTAGTGTTGATAAAGATCAGGCATGCTGCCGACTAAACGGCTTCGATGCCGATACTTGTAGAAAGCCTATTCCCCAATTTCCATTTACAACGAAAAAGCAAACAACACCACTCACAACTCCACTTCCATGCCGCCACGCGAACTGCACACACACACAACCACGCACCGCACGCACGAACCAGCACGCACCCCATCAGCCCTATAGGTGAATATTATTCTCATGATATTACGACATGAGCGCCCCCACCCCATAAAGCACCCCCCACCCCCAAACCCCCACCCCCCACTACTCTTTTTTTTATCTCTATCTTCTTCCTAGTATGGGTAATACCCCCATTTTATTGTTCTTTTAACCATTTTGTCATTTTTCCTTTCAATCTTTTCTAATATCTCCACACACACACACACAAACACACACACACACAAACCACACACACTGGGCAAGTCGTGCGTGCGCTGTGCGAGCGGGCACTATTATCTCGTTCTTGGCTTTATCATGCGCACGACACTGGCTTAGAGATCCTGTAGATATCCGTTTTTTTTTTATAGGTAAGCAACTACTGTGGAGAACCGCCAATTTCCGAGACTTATAGAAACCCGCGTCTTAGCCTCTGTATAGGTTTAAGTAATCTGTACCAGGGTTCGTATCCTGCATTCATCTTCTTGTTAGCATTTTTTTCCTTAATAATTAATTTACGAGAACATCTCTATGTTCAGGAGCGAAAGCGCTTAGGGTGTTGAAGCTTAAGGTCTTTATATTTATGCATCATGGAAATAATTCATTCACCTTCAGGTCGTGCGTCCTGATACTGTGCTACCCCCAATGTCGGGATGCCGCAGCCTTATGTAACGATCTCTCTCTACCTCTCTTTCTCTCCTCTCCTCTCCTACCTACCTACGCTCCATCTTCTCTCAACCCCCCCCCCCCCCCCCCTCCCACTCGACCCTCCTACACTCACTTTCTCGTGCCCAACACTGAAAGAAAAGAAAATATTTAAGATCTCTTTTGTTACATTTATGTTGTTCTTTGGGTATAAGCAGACTTCATCAGAGTGAGAGTGCAGTACGCCAACATCAGAAATTAACAAAAACCGCAGACTCTTTGTATCAAAAACGGCAAAAAACTAAAAGCAGTGACCCAGAACAATACAGACTATGCAGTAAGTGTGTAAGAGCACTAAAAGTTATGAGAGAGAGAGAGAGAGAAGGAGACGAGAACGAGAGACGGATAGTAAGAACTGAGGAGAAGAGAGGATGAGGAGAGAGAGGTGAGAGAGAGAGAGAGAGATGAGAGTGAGACCATGGAGAGAGGAGAGAGAGAGAGAGAGAGGAACATGGTAGTGGTAAATAATTTCCCACCGCTTTTGAGTTTCAGATGAAAGGACAATGTGAAACACCTTCTTTCTTTCTTTCGCTGTGCGTACGCAGGCTGATACTCCTGTGGTCGAGTTTTTGTGTTCCATGTGGCCGTTTTTTCTCATCCCCTGTCATTAAGCAGCCATACTCATCATCTTGCGGGGAAGGTGCCTATCTAGAGCTAGAAGCAGGTGCGGGCAGGCTCTGTCACACTTCACTTGCTGCAAAACACGGCGTTGTCCCGAGCAGAGTTTCGAGATCCTGAGTGGACAAGCTGAGAAATTGCATCAGGATTTGTGGAGTTTGAGAAGGAGTGTGCGAAGCCCACGTCGGAGGTCTCTGCCAGTTCTTTTGGGTGTATGGCTGCGGATGGTCGCCCGTCATGAAAAACGCTGTTGTCTTCGACAGAGAAGGAAACTGGGATCTACATTCAGGATCGTCCAGGGCTGGTTCTGTTCTGTCGGAGGTGACAGTGACTCAACTGTTTGATGGTGATCTGCCCGCTCACATCAGCAAGTCAACACTTGTTGGTGAAATTGAATCTGAACCTTACACAATGGAATCAGACGTCTCTTCTTCCCACTCATGTTGTGGTAGACTTCATGTCAAAGATGCGACAGATGCCACTAGCAGAATTCTCTACCCTCGGTGCTGTAGTCACTGCAGTCATCACATCAGCCGCAAGCCTCTGCCATGAGTAGGGCTACATTCACCTGGTGTTAGATTCATATGTTGAAATTTCCCTGAAAAGGACAGGATGAGAGCATGGGGGCGAGCTGATGTGACGCCGATTAACATTATTGGCATGAATGCATGACACACCCATCTCTCGACAGCTTGACACGTTCTGGGCATGTGAGAAAGAACAAACAGAATCTTTAGCTGCTGGTTCAAGACATGGTGAGCAATCGAGCTGAAGGAAACCCTGTCATCATCGCCAGCTCTGTCGTCTCTGATGATGAGGTGCTTCCAGCCAAAGCAACTGGCGGTGAAGAAATCCTGGACCTGCACAGCTGGATTGAAAAGGCAGACGCCAGACTGGTGGTGCATGTGGAGTGGGCCGTTCGTGTCAAACAGTGCAAGAGAGATATAGTAGTTTCGCACTACTGCTTCACCACACACCTCAGCTCCCAAGAACTTGGGGTTGAAGGAAATCTGGCAACAGTTTGGCACAGGTGAGAAGTGGCGGATGCTTCCACTGCACAAAGCAGTTTCTAGGCTTGGAGCACTGCTGCTGGCCAAGTCAGTGATCAAAGCACACATACTGACTGGAGATGACTGTATGAGTAAGGTAGGGACGATGAAGCACGCTGCTATGGCCACTGACACTGTACAGCATCTGACGAACTTTGGAGAGACGGACAGCTTGTCAGAGCAAGGTGAAGCTCTGGCAGAAATGTACCTTGTACATGTCTGGGCTGGTGTCAGATCAACAACAACTGCTGAAACGTTCAACCAACTCAGAGTGGAGAACTACAGCGGTGCTACAGCTGGAATTGACTCTCTCCCACCCACAAGCAGTGTCATGAGGGGCCACGCCCACAGAGGAGCCTTTCTGGTGCACAAAGCATGCCATCTGCTTGGGGCGGCCAGATACAAAGTGAGGACTACCTAGAACCACTAGAACATGGGTGGGAGCAACATTTTGGCACCCTGTTGCCATCTAAATGCATGAAGCCCTGCCATCCACTTTGCTCACAATATGCAAGTCGGCAGGCAAGTGTGACACTCGACGGTGTGGGTGCTGTGCTGCTCTGCTGGAGTTTGCTGCATCACATTCTGTCATGGAAAAAGCAGATAATTCTCCATGTTCCAATCAGTGATGGAAAGAGACAATTGCAGTCACATTGAGCATGTTTGTTGCATACTTGAGAACTTTTTCTGTTTCTGTTGGGATGTGTCACTGACCACACATACAGAAAAAAGTGAAAAAAGCAGCAAAGACAGTTTTAGTTGAATGGGTAAAAATGGTGTTCACTTGTAAATTCAAGATCAAAATGGCTTATATCTTTAATAGTGAATCATACAGTGAAATACATGTCAGAATTAGTAGCATTTTGTATAGGAGCCCTGTTGTTACTGCTGGTATAAGAAAATTACCTTCAAGACCATGGCATTTGAAGGTGACCAGGCATTTTAAGGGGTCAAGATGACCAAAATGGACAAAATAATACCAGAAATGAACTCAGCACACCAAAATCAGTTGGATTAGAAGTGTGTTACAAGTGTATATATTGTCAAAAACACAAAAGGTACGATTTTCACCGCGGCAGATGGCGGCCATGTTTTTGAATCGGCCACTACACAAAATGTACCAGGGTGGTGCCCGATCACCTCAGTGATTTTTCATGTCTAGGTGCCCCTTGACTCAAATCAAGTGAGAAATTCTCCTAACACCATAATGTACACGGGACTTACAGCCAGGTACAGGACTATAACCTGTCCAGCAAAGTAAATACAATTGTCTGATCTCAAAAATGATTTCTGGAAAGAAGTTATGACAACTTTCCTGAATAATAAAGATATTACACATATAGAGGAAATAAACCGTACCAATCTTCAAAGCCAAATGTTATTTCACAACAATCTTATAATATACAAAAGAAAATGTGTTGTTTTTTAAATGGTTGAAATGGGTATGAACATATGAGAGACATTATTCACAGAAATGAGCATCGACTGCTAAATATTAATGAATAGTATCTGCAAACTCTGATGGCTCAGTGGCACCATTTGCCAATGTCAAGCAGAAGTTGGGCGAAGCTGGCTGTCTGGGGATTTCCATACACGTCGGCTCTTATGTTGGTGGTTAGATGTTTAACAACCATGCTCCGCCACGGGTAGGTCTTCTTCAGACAGGCGTTGACAATGTTGGCTCTGGTGCCATTGAGGACGACAGGGAGGATCTGCCTGAAGTCCCCACAGAACAGCGTTGGGATGCCTCCCCATTGGCCTGTGCACTTGGGTGATGTCCTGCAGCGTAGAGTCCATGGCTTTGTGGGTCATGGGAGCTTCATCAATTATGATGGCTACAGCCTCTTTGATGACTTTGGCCAACGTTGACCCACGCTTGACAGAGCAGATTGGTGTTTCTTGCCTGTCTGCATTCAGGGGGACCTTGAAAGTGCTATGCACTGTCCGCCCCCCACCGGAGGAGACACTGCACTGCTGCCGAGTCACTTCGGTGGTGTTCAGTGGCGCCTGTTCTGATCTAACATACGCAGGACACCACCTACTAAGCCCCCTACTGACGACAATAATTGCTTAGTCGCGGAGCCGGCGTGAGTGAGCTCTCCCTCCGGAGGGCGCCACCACGTCCGTCCAACGACAGCCCCCATGGACTCGCCGATACCGGTGACCCCGACGGAACCAAACCAAGGCCACAGACGTCGAGAGGACACGAAACTGAGGTCACCATGAGAGCAGGGCATGAAGGGCCACAGAACTTTGAGACATTTTTTTAATGCTGATCGATGACAATGAGGATGATGATGATTAAGATGATGCTACGGATTTCCATTTCGGTCTGAGACTACATGACAGGGCTGTACTCTACGCTTCCTTTCATAATATATCCCGGCGTCAACCGGGCCCGAGAGATACAGACACCCGCAGTGTTGGTCAGGAATTTGAGCAACACTCTCAGAAACGCATCCATTAAGTGGATGAAACTCGACTGTGTGGTCCCAGTCTTCCCACTCAACCATGGTCATGAAACCGTTATACACGTCTCTCTGGTCAGTTGTCAGCTTCTTCAGCTGGTCATCAGCTGCTGCCCGGAGTGCAGCAGTGTCGAAATTGGTCTCGCGGTAGTATTCTCGAGGCACAGTTTGTTGTTGTGTGACTCTTGGCATCCCATACTCCTCTGTAGACTTGCCCCCAAGAAGGAGAGAGTTTGTTTCTGAATCACAGTAAGAGCTTGGTTGTAGATGGCATCTGTGTACTGCGCTTCATCATAGACATCTCTTCAGACTTGGAAGAGGAAATCTTCAGCAAGATGGTCTCTGACGAGGTTCCACAAGTTGCCTGGGTTACTGGGGTTCCAAGCCACCAGGATGATACAGAAGAAGTCACGCAGCAGTCGGGGGTCTCTGAGAGATGGAGGTTTCCTCCAGAGCAAGTTGTAGATAGCGAGCATTTTCTAGGAGTCCAAGAGCATTGCAAGCATCTCAAAAAGTGTTGTGGACATGGCCGTTGACAGTCTTCAGTTCACAACGTTGAGTAGAAGCCTCAAGAAGTAGCACTCCCCTGGCGAGGACTGATACTGTACAATCACCCGATTGCTGTGCCCCTTTGTCGTTTCTTCCACATCTTCTGAGTAGACATCCATGTGAAGTGTTCAGTGACTTCCACGTACTTCAGCTCTCGTACTGTATGGTCTTGACAGCATAGTCTGAAGAAGGCGGTAAGGGTTGTTTTTTGGGGGGAGAGCCTTCTGCGTTTTGCACTGCGTTGTGTGGATTGCAGTAGACCCGTTGTTCATTCTCCAAGTTGACAGCTAGTCTCTGCACCATGGGGTGGCGCTCATGCAGGTCAAATCCCAGAGAGACTCCAGATCTCCTCGATGCTGCCAACGTAGCGGGTATTCTGGTACATTTGGATCTCGTCAACGACTGGAGGTTGTTGAGCTGCTCCTTCAACTGCTGGAGTTGTTTGGGGTTGGAAAATGGCTTGGTCTGTACCCTTGTGGACATATCTCAGGACGTACTTGATGGATTTTATGCTACTGCATATTTCCACATTGATGTGGCAGTTGAACTGGTGTAGGAGGTAAGGGTTGTAGGGGATAACCCACTGGTTGGTGACGGCGATTTCTCTCTGCCCAAGCTTCACAGTCCCAGTATGTCCTCCATCAGACTCCTCGCGTCTCCTGTACTTGGGGTCGCTGTCCTCACCCTGCTCTGTGGCCCTTCGGAAGACCTTGGGGTAGTCTTTGTTAGTGAATGACCTGGTCTCTCTGTCCATGCAGCTGCTCCTAGGGTTGAAGATTCCACAGGGCCCGTGGATCATGTGTGCCATGACCATACAGTGCAGCTCAGAGCTCTCCTGTGAGTTTGGATTTCCACACAGACAGCAAGATCAATATAGTTTGGTTGTATCTTGTTGTTTGGATTCTGCCAGACCAGAGGCAGACCATGTTTCTGGTACTCTACAGTGTTCAGCCATGCTCTGATGTTTCCAAATATCCCCTTATTGAGCATGCCCATGAGATTCTTTAGCTTCAGTTTGAAGACTCAGGCCACGATGTCAGGGCGGTCATGTACAGCCTGTCCTGGAAGCAGGTTGCTGACGATCGCTGGCCAGTTGGGGTTGCACGTCATGGTGATGAAAAGATCAGCACAGCCGTACCTGCGTACGTAGGCCATGGTGTCACTTTGCTTCTCACGCATGTAGCGTGGACCACCTGTAAACGATGAAGGCAGCACGATTCTTTGCCCCACGCTTTGCGGGCCCCCATCATTGGCAAAGAGAGTGTCATGCAGTTCCTGGTAGCTATCGACTCGCAGAGACTGTTATTCTCTGCTAACGCACTTGAGCCGCTCTGTCTCCATTTTGCAGTACCAGTCCATCAGAAGCTGCTGGAACAACCTGCCATACTTCAAGACGTGGTTTTCTGGGTGGACTTGGATATGGAAAGAATAGTACTGCTGTTGTGTAATCTTTCGCCCACTTTCTGTTGTAAGAAAAACGCTGTACCCATCCGTCCCATAGAAAAATCAGAGGGTATTGGAGAGCATCATAACTTCGGTGTATTTCTGAAATCCTCTGCAGACTACCGCCTCTAAATTTAGAAATTAACGGTTTTTAACGGTCAGTTCTAATAAGTTTCTGTTCATATTAGTTGTCTTTCATTGATCAGCGTGTAAAACTGCACCTGTATACGAAATATTATCAAAAATGGTCTAAAATTGGAAAATAACGGTTCCTTACGGGTTTTAACGCTCAATTTAAAGTTTCCGTTCGTGTAAGTTTGTATATCATTGTTCAGCATGTAAAACTGCACCTGTATACCCAATTTCATCAAGAACGGTCATAATATATATGATAACGGTTGTTAACGCTTGATTTTAAGTTCTGTTCGTGTAAGTTGTATATTATTGTTCAGCGTGTAAAACTTCATCTGTATACCGAATTTCATCAAGAACGGTCTAAATTCATATCATAACGGATTTTTTACGGTCCATTTAAGTTTCGTCTCGTGTAAGTTGTATATCATTGTTCAGCATTTAAAACCACACCTGTACACCAACTTTCATCAAGAAAGGTCTAAATTTAGAAAATAACGCTTTTTAACGGTGATAAATAACGGTCATAAAAACTACCGAATGGCCCTATGTTATCCAGGGGGGGGGGGGGGGGGGGGTGTTGTTATTGTTATTTTTAACGGTCATAAATAACTGTCGTAGAAACTTTCCAATGACCCTATGTTACTCGGGAGATGTCTTTCTAGCTTCGTGCCAAGTTTCGTGACGATCCGTCGATTCTCCTTGCCGCCAACTTCAGCCTGAAACACACACACACACACACGCACACACACACACACACACACACACACCACACACACGCACACCACCACACACACACACACACACACACAGAGAGAGAGAGAGAGAGAGAGAGAGAGAGCTCCCTTATTATATAGATGAGAATGGTTCAAGAATTCCACAATTCTCCCTCCCTCTCCCTCCCTTGCTTTTCCCTCTCTCTCTCTCTCTCTCTCTCGCTCTCTCTCACCCTCCCCCATCTCTCTCTCTCTCTCTCTCTCTCTCTCTCTCTCTCTCTCTCTCTCTCTCTCTCTCTCTCTCTCTCTCGTAGCCCTATCTCTCACATATACTTAACATTTGAATGCCAAACGGAATATCGCACCTCGTGATCCCCACGACTTGCCTCAAAGTAGCATTATGTTCTCTGTCTGTCTGTCTGTCTGTCTCTCTCTCTCTCTCTCTCTCTCTCTCTCTCTCTCTTGGGGAAACCTGAAAGAGAAGAAAACTAATTAAGTAGTCAGTCTTTTGTTTCATTTATGTTGTTCTCTTTGCATAAGCAGCACATTATCAGTGTGAGAGTGCCGGTACACCACACATTAGAACATTAACAAACCCAGACATTTTGTTTCAAATGCTAAAATACTAAAATCAGCAAGGCTATGTCCATTTGTAAGAGAACAAAACAGACTATGCATGGTGTGTGAGGGGCTGGTTGGAGGGGGGAAAAAGAGCTAGTATTGGAAATTGCTTTTTTGTTTGTTTTTGTTTTTTTTTTGGCAGATGAAGAGGACAGTGTAAATCACCAAAAAATGAAGAGGTGGATTTCGACCTTATGGGGAAAAAGGACAAGAAGAAAATTAAAAATCACCGCCGTAGGTGCTCCATTGATCCGATAACTGATGCCACAAAAAAGATTTTAAAAAAAAAACTATTGTACCAAAGTCTGATGAGTAAGAACTATCTCAGAGTGAGATTCCAACCACTTTAGAAGTTTGGCTTGGTTGGATCGCCTCCGTTTTTCTGCCAGTGTGTTGAAGGTATACATGAAGGGATTAATAGCAGAGTTCAGAGGCAATACAAATATAGCCAATGCTACGTTGACCTCACCAGGAATGGGAGTATCAGCCAATGCCAACATCCCACACAGTCCTATGGGAAACCAGCACATGAAGTCTGTCACTGCAACAGTGATCAGTCGCTGGGCTATTGTCATGTCCTGTGATACTTTGGTGGTGCAAGTCTTGAGGGCATTGTTCTGGATAGATCGATAGATGAGCGCTTGACCAGCAGAGACAAATAAGAAGAGAGCGAAGTTAAGGACTATAAATAAACTGAACGAGTATTGTTTTCCTTTAAAGTCTTGTTTCGTTACTGGTAATGGAATGCAGATGCCTGTCTGGCTAATATTTCCCAGTGTGACAGCATGGGGAGTGAAGGCAGTAAGATCAGAATCCAGCCAATGGTCCAAGTCGTCAGACAGGCCAGTGCTGTTGACAGTCTCTTAAATCGCAAGGTGCTAAATGGAAAATGGAGGACCAGAAAACGGTCCAGTGTGATCAGACAGATGATCAGAGCAGACACTTCACTGGACACAGACACAGAGAACCAGCCATCTTGCAGACTGTGCTGTCTCTCCACGTGTCATCAAACTGCAGATATCTGCCACGGAACTGTTCATCAGCTATTCCAATGATTGCAATGTAGACACCCATCAGAAAGTCAGCCATCGTAAGGTTTAGGACAAACACACTGAATCTACTTGACCGAGTCATACTCTTCGCTATAGCACGTGCACAGAAACAAAAGACATTACCACTGATCGACATACAACCAGTCAGCCAAAGAAACCCCCGATAGGCCCATGATTGTAACAGATCTTCACATGAGGAAAGTTCGTCTCTGGGGGCATGACAAGAGGCATCCTTAAAATTATTGAAGAGAATTTGGGGACAACATATCTTATAGTTGTCCGTCCAAACAACACCCAAAGAGTAAGTATATTTAAACATGTCTGGCGGGAAATTTTCAACTGGGCTGCCCTCTATGTAAAGTTCAGTTAGATGTGGCGTGAACTGAAGTCCACTGGGAGTGATGGTATGGATATCATTTAGCGTTAAATTGAGCTTCCGTAGGTTGACAAATTGCATAAAGACTCGAGAATCAAACACTGTCAGTGCGGCAAATGACAGATCTACTGACATAAGGTTACGATTCTGAACAACAGATGATAAATCACTGTAAAGGGAGGCGATAGGGTTATGGGAAAGTGACAATGTTTTTAAAATTGTGCAATTCAAGAAAAGTAGTCATGTTCAGTTGTTTCAGCTTGTTCCCTCTGAGGTCAAGAAATTTCAGGTTTGACAATTTTATCGCAGGGATGACTTTCAAGGAACACTGAGCAAGAACAAGGTGGATGAGGTAAGTATTCTGACTTCACATCAGAAAGTGTTATTCCAGAACTGGTTCCATCCAAAGAACGAATGTCTGGAAACCGTGACGTGGAGAAAGGCCGGGGACAACGGAACGTGTGACCTTGACACAGACAGCCAACAGGACAACTTGTGTCACACACTATCTCATCATCATGCATTGGACAGTGAGGCCAGCCATCACACAGGTGGTCAGCGTGTAGACAGGTTGTAGATGCTCTGCATCTGAAAAAACCCTGGACACATCATGTCTTCACATTCCTCTTCATCCATGCGGTCCAAACAGTCGTACATCCCATTGCATCGTGTGTAGACGGGCAGGCAGTCATTGAAGTCACCTGGACAACGGTAATGGCTGTCTGGACAGGACTCATTAGAATTCATTTGAATTGAGCTAAACGTAATGATGCCATCAAAATTGACCAGAGCTGGGAAGGAAAGAACGGAGCGTCTATATTCCTTTTTCTATATGAATCACAGCTTCGTTCTTCGGAGTGATCTGGGCACTGGGGGGTCTGATCACAAACGTTAGTGTACGAAATACACTGGCCATTAGTGCATGTGAACTTTGTCATGCACACAGGATGTGAACAGAATGATTCGTCACTGGTATCTTGACAATCAGATATGAAATTGCACACCAGAGTGTATGACAGTACAGTAATGTGATCATTGCATGTAAATGTTGGGATTACCATTGTGTGCTCCTGTCCTATATGTGAATGGATTTTATGAAGATAAAAATGACAAGATGTGTATTCCTGGCTACATCCTTGTAACTGATGAACCCACACAGAAGAAACTGTGTTTGTCACATGACCACCAAGGCACGACGTCAAATGATCTTGTCGCCAAGTCAACAAATTGGTGGTGTTTAATGAAAAAAAACTGGCTTTGCATGAAATGACTGTGCGCTGGTCCAGTTTGTTGAAAATGCACAGACCGTACGAACCATTGTTGTTCCAGGGGGAATCATGCACTCAGAGCGCTCGTATGCGATAAAGCCGAGGTACAATAAATTAAAACAAAATACAGTCCCATGGTGCACGCATGAATTACCAGATATACGAGATGAATGAAAAATCACAGTTCTGCCGTGTAGAATTTCATGCCAGTACATAGTAGACAATGATAAGTCGTTGGAGAACATACCAACCCAAAAATTGAATCAAACTCCACCCATGAAGTCCTGTTCTATTAAGGACTACACCAAGCCAGTCAAATACACAGACAGGCCAGTTTACCTCACCCCCAAAGAATGGCAATGTTCGTTGATAACGTCGTTGATATCTACACCATGACGATTGAATCCAAGGGGCTTCCATACAAATGAGTAGCACCGTCCACACATGGCTATCATGCCCTGACAGTCAGGACTGCTGAAGGGACAGTGTTCTGTTTCATCCCGTCCATCCTCACACTCTGGCTTCAAGTTGCAAATCCAAGTGGTGTTGAAAAACTGGAATAATTATCCACTGAACAGTTCCAGAAACCATTGTGCGATTGTTGAGGAGTTTTAATTTGAGGGAAAAAAGGTGAAAAAAAAAATCGGAAGCACTGTGCCATGATGCATGCATTTCTTTGGACTCTTACTTTCAGTTTCCATGCATTGTATACACGCGCAAAGTGAGAACCAATCATGTTATGAAACCACACCATGGTTTCTCTACATTATTCACTGATGGGTCAACTTGCCACAAGGTGACTGCAGGAACATGTGACGCAAAGAAACTGAAACTCAGCATGGCAGTATGTCGGATTGGAACAGATAGATATCGACACATGTACGAAGTACCATACTGACTCAGATTTCTTCTCACCGTCACGTATCCAGAAGACGGGGATGTCATCACAGCAATCACAGGCCCTGATTAAGCTAACCCATTTACAGTTGTTACTACGGAACACACCAGACTACATTATTGACGAAACTCAGAAATCTACATTTAGGTTTTCACAATGGGGCAAAAAAAAAGAGATAAAATAAGCGGAAAACATCTGTAAAAAGTACACAGCATGGGAATATAGGAATACCAAATATATGGAAACAAATGAATTCATTCGAATTAACTTGGATTCGTAGACTGTCATCAAGTAACCATAGACGAAAAAAAATACTCTAGTCATTATATTACAAGGCAGAAATTGTTCATGAATTAGATGCTGATTTGCCTGGGCATGATAAAGTTAAATAATTTCTGGAGAGATGCATTCGAAGCATGTAAAGAAATAGATGAGATTGTTGGTGTCAATACTGCAGAAAACTTGTTTAAAGCCTTTATTTTCTAATAGTAATCTAAGGATTGGGAGCAGATCTAATTTTCATACAAATTGGGTAGAAAAATGGTTTTATACTGCGGACGGAATCTTATAGACGAAAACTGTGATTTTTTTGAGTTTCCAGTCATTTGTTGACAAGTATAACATCAGTACAGATGTTTTAACATGTAACGGTTATATATGTACTGTGAAAAAGTATTTGAGAGAAGCTGGAGTAGTAGAAATAAATGTTATGAAGAAGGTGAGTCATGTAAACTAATGTCTGTGTTATGTTCAGTTTCAAGAGGAGCCTCACTTTATTATGATCTACTAATTCAAGACACTCTGGAGCCAACTTTTTTTGGCAATAAATAGAATGAAAGATTTCCGATGGATGTTAATTGGGTTAAAACTTTTCAGAAAATCCGACAGATAAAAGATATTGAAATAAGATGATTTCAGGTTAGAATTAATAGTGGGATACTGGTAACCAGTACTGTTTAGAAAAAAAAACATGGGCATTGAAATTCAGAAAATGTTCTTTTTGTAAGAGAGAAATAGAAAACATTCAGCTTTTGTTTTGGCACCGCCCTCATGTTCAAACTTTCTGCAAGAATTTCAAAATGAAATAAAAAGAAAGAAAATGCGAAACTATTAATCTACTGCTGAATGAAAATATTGCCTTTTTGGTTGTGACAATGATTTTGGATGATCGGATAAAACATTTGACTTAATTCTGTTACATGCCAAATTATATATTAACAAATGTAAATATCAAAAAAAGATTAGCCATTATTTCAATTTTTCATCGTGTATTTGAAATCAAGATATGAAATAGAAAAGTACGCTTCTTGTCTTCAAATGTCACTCACAAAGTTCATTACACAGTGGCTCCCATAGCATTTTTTTTTAGATTAATGCCTTGTTCTTGCAAGGTTTCCAAATAATATGACAACGGTCAGTTACTTTGTTTTCCCTGTTTGATTACTTTATTTGCTCGGTTCAGTCATTTTGTTTTCATTTATTTAACACTATTTTTTTTTTGCGTTTACCCTTTGTGGTTGTTGGTGTGTTTATATGTGTCCATGATTGAATTAAAAGAAATCAGTGTTTATTAAGTGACCGTTATCATTTTGATGGTTGTAGAAGTAATAACAGTAGTAGTTGTGGTGGTAGTAGTAGTGCTAATGATGGTATTAGTACTCAGAGTAGTAGCAAAGTAGTGATGTGGATGATGTCAATGATGACGATGATGATGATTATGATGATGATAATGATGTATGTTTTGCTGTTGCTATTATTGTCTTTCTGCGATAAGTATGCGTTTGCGTTTGGTAATCCCTATTTGTTAATTGTTCTTAAGTTTTGTAGTAAAATATGTATTTGAAAAAAATCACAGGCCCTGAATCTTCTTGGATTGCTTATCGTAATACCAGTCCCAGAGCACTAGGGGAGTTAAATGAATTCAATAAAGCGTTGCCAGTGCAGAACACTGGATAACTTAACTGCACTATGAACCCGATGAAATAAAAGTGAGCTGCCAGTAAGTTCGCAGGTGTAGCTCAAGGAACTCTGAACAACATACACAGCGCTGTTTTGCCTATACAGAGCACTGGGGGAGTTTAATTAACTTCCAACAACAAACAAATGGTGCGCTGTTTGCACAGAGCACTGGGAGAGTTTAATGAACTCCCAACAACAAACAAATGGTGCGCTGTTTGCACAGAGCACTGGGAGAGTTTAATGAACTCCCAACAACAAACAACAGAATACTGGAAAATTCCAGTAAACTCTCAACAAGGCCAAAACAGGGGTGGTGGCAGTACAGAGCACAGCAGCAGCATAGTGAAGTTAAACTACATAAGGAATAGTGTGCTGCTGCTATAGAACACTGTAGTAGATAAATGCTCTCTCTCTCTCTCTCTCTCGCTCTCTCTCTCTCTCTCTCTCTCTCTCTCTCTCTCTCTCTCTCTCTCTCTGTTTAGAGTACACAACGCGGACCCAGTCAGGGTCAGTGCAATGCGCGCAATATCCAGAATCGCAGACCGCCGCCAGACGAACGTCGCAGCAACTTTTCTAAGCAGCATTACATTTTCAACCCCCATCATCGTAGTCATCAACAGAACCTCAATAATACGTATGACAGAGATGGTCTCAACGGACACTTCGACCACCAAAGCATGTACATAGGGGTGCGTGATTTAATCAGTGTCCCTTTCTGTGACTTGCGAGATTACCAGTGGAACACCCATCCCTATACGGCTGAAAGTAACACCCACCGAGGACAGAGTTCTCAGCTCTTTGTTACTCAAAACACACATGTGCCTGGTATTCAATTCGATGACAAATTCGAAGTCCCAAAATGTTCACCATGAAAACCAACGGGCAGCAGATCGGCCAACTACTACAGTTATGGTGAGTGATGAACTGATAAGTCGCTCGTGACAGTTCCCCTGGCCTAAATGGCACAGATAAGCGGCCGACATATCAGTCAGGTACAGATTCTACCGATAGTGGTAGGATTACTAACAACGACAGTGTCCCTGACCTGACGTGCGAAGATAAGCCAGCAGCGTCGCAGTCACTTTTCACCGGTTCAGTCTGTGGTGGAAGGACTCTTGACAGTGACAGCGTCCCTGAACCATGTCCAAAGATCAAAGATTGCGTGGCAAATGATTTTCGCTGTTGAGAGCCCCACAACGGAAGATCATGAAAGCCTGGACAAAGAAAAGCAGCAACACGACCAGGCCTTTCCAACTGAGTCCAGTGACAAACAAGACCCTGACCACACGCGCAGCACAGAGGCTACTGGTGATGTGATGTGAGCAGACTAGGGGGGAAGTCCTTCCGTCACAAGAAATGACTGGGAAGGAATCCACCACAGGAGCAAAACCGAAAGCAAACAGTTCTTCTGAAGATCAGTCTGCAGACGCCAGCATCAGCAATGACAAAGCCTCATGTGTTTTTTATATGGCTCCTGGTGTTAAGGTCAGTGACGCACCAACAGCTCGTCTGTCTGGGGGTGTTGTGCTACTTGTGCATAATGTGCCTGTCACACACCACGTTTGCATACAATCATTCACAAACACAGCATGTTCACTCCACACATGCATCTACTCCATTCATCCAAAGGATACATGGAGGAAACAAATATTAACTTTTTGTGCTCCCTTTAACAAACACAACAACAAAATTCTACAATACAACAATATTCACATAAAGCATTTTGTGTCCACTTTTCATGTTGAATTGTTATTGAAACATTTTCAGTCATTTTTTCCATCTACTTTGTCATATTCCTAACTTTTTTTTCTGTTTTTGATTTGTATTGGATAACTCTGGACATTCAATTTCTTTGTTAAGGTCCAGTTGCCAGTGGTAGGTTCATTCCATTTGTTGGACGCTGAGGGTGTTCTGGAAAGACCTAATGGTAGTTTTGAAACGTGTAAATTTGAATTAATCTTTTTACGTTTTCCATCAACACATGGTACTGTATCATATTCAGGTGTTCGTAACATTCTGTTTCCAAACACATTCCTACCTGCAGTCAGGGATACAAAATGAAATTTTCACAAAAGTAGTAGTTTCAAAACACGATTTGTATTTTCAAACCAATAAAACTCGTGTCCACAAAATGCTTCTCATGACAATTTTATTCCATTGACCTTTTTTAAATTACATTAATCGTTTACATTCCACTTATGAACATTGTTTTACTTTTCTCTTTATGTATTTATCATTCCCCAACTGGCAACCTACCCAGACGGACTCAGTCTTGTGGCAAAGAGAATTCATACGCTACATCGACATCGACCACTCTATGGTCCTTTGGAAAACTACGTTCGACTTTTGTGCAACCCCCAAGGCTATGAAAACCAGTCTTTAGAGCCCAAGGCTAAGCAACCTATTCCTCCTGTCTGGGCAGACCAGGATCTGCCAGACAGGAGGATAGGTTGCTTGGCTTGGGCCAAGCTGGTTTTCAGCCTTGGGGGTTGCAAAAGTCGAACGTAGTTTTCCAAAGGACCATAGAGTGGTCGATGTCGATGTAGCGTATGAATTCTCTTTGCCACAAGACTGAGTCCGTCTGGGTAGGTTGCCAGTTGGGGAATGATAAATACATAAAGAGAAAAGTAAAACAATGTTCATAAGTGAATGTAAACGATTAATGTAATTTAAAAAAGGTCAATGGAATAAAATTGTCATGAGAAGCATTTTGTGGACACGAGTTATTGGTTTGAAAATACAAATCGTGTTTTGAAACTACTACTTTTGTGAAAATTTCATTTTGTATCCCTGACTGCAGGTAGGAATGTGTTGGAAACAGAATGTTACGAACACCTGAATATGATACAGTACCATGTGTTGATGGAAAACGTAAAAAGATTAATTCAAATTTACACGTTTCAAAACTACCATTAGGTCTTTCCAGAACACCTCAGCGTCCAACAAATGGAATGAACCTACCACTGGCAACTGGACCTTAACAAAGAAATTGAATGTCCAGAGTTATCCAATACAAATCAAAAACAGAAAAAAAGTTAGGAATATGACAAAGTAGATGGAAAAATGACTGAAAATGTTTCAATAACAATTCAACATGAAAAGTGGACACAAAATGCTTTTATGTGAATATTGTTGTTATTGTAGAATTTTGTTGTTGTGTTTGTTAAAGGGAGCACAAAAAGTTAATATTTGTTTCCTCAATGTATCCTTGGATGAATGGAGTAGATGCATGTGTGGAGTGAACATGCTGTGTTTTGTGAATGATTGTATGCAAACGTGGTGTGTGACAGGCACATTATTGCACAAGTAGCACAACACCCCCAGACAGACGAGCTGTTGGTGCGTCACTGACCTTAACACCAGGAGCCATATAAAAACACATGAGGCTTTGTCATTGCTGATGCTGGCGTCTGCAGACTGATCTTCAGAAGAACTGTTTTGCTTTCGATTTTGCTCCTGTGGTGGATTCCCTTCCCAGTCATTTCTTGTGACGGAAGGACTTCCCTCCTAGTCTTGCTCACATCACCAGTAGCCTCTGTGCTGCGCGTGTGGTCAGGGTCTTGTTTGTCACTGGACTCAGTTGGAAAGGCCTGGTCGTGTTGCTGCTTTTTCTTTGTCCAGGCTTTCATGATCTTCCGTTGTGGGGCTCTCAACAGCGAAATCATTTGCCACGCAATCTTTGATCTTTGGACATGGTTCAGGGACGCTGTCACTGTCAAGAGTCCTTCCACCACAGACTGAACCGGTGAAAAGTGACTGCGACGCTGCTGGCTTATCTTCGCACGTCAGGTCAGGGACACTGTCGTTGTTAGTAATCCTACCACTATCGGTAGAATCTGTACCTGACTGATATGTCGGCCGCTTATCTGTGCCATTTAGGCCAGGGGAACTGTCACGAGCGACTTATCAGTTCATCACTCACCATAACTGTAGTAGTTGGCCGATCTGCTGCCCGTTGGTTTTCATGGTGAACATTTTGGGACTTCGAATTTGTCATCGAATTTGATACCAGGCACATGTGTGTTTTGAGTAACAAAGACCTGAGAACTCTGTCCTCGGTGGGTGTTACTTTCAGCCGTATAGGGATGGGTGTTCCACTGGTAATCTCGCAAGTCACAGAAAGGGACACTGATTAAATCACGCACCCCTATTGTACATGCTTTGGTGGTCGAAGTGTCCGTTGTGACCATCTCTGTCATACGTATTATTGAGGTTCTGTTGATGACTACGATGATGGGGGTTGAAAATGTAATGCTGCTGCTTAAAAAGTTGCTGCGACGTTCGTCTGGCGGCGGTCTGCGATTCTGGATATTGCGCGCATTGCACTGACCCTGACTGGGTCCGCGTTGTGTACTCTAAACAGAGAGAGAGAGAGAGAGAGAGAGAGAGAGAGAGAGAGAGAGAGAGAGAGAGAGAAGAGAGAGAGCATTTATCTACTACAGTGTTCTATAGCAGCAGCACACTATTCCTTATGTAGTTTAACTTCACTATGCTGCTGCTGTGCTCTGTACTGCCACCACCCCTGTTTTTGGCCTTGTTGAGAGTTTACTGGAATTTTCCAGTATTCTGTTGTTTGTTGTTTGGGAGTTCATTAAACTCTCCCAGTGCTCTGTGCAAACAGCGCACCATTTGTTTGTTGTTGGGAGTTCATTAAACTCTCCCAGTGCTCTGTGCAAACAGCGCACCATTTGTTTTGTTGTTGGAAGTTAATTAAACTCCCCCAGTGCTCTGTATAGGCAAAACAGCGCTGTGTATGTTGTTCAGAGTTCCTTGAGCTACACCTGCGAACTTACTGGCAGCTCACTTTTATTTCATCGGGTTCATAGTGCAGTTAAGTTATCCAGTGTTCTGCACTGGCAACGCTTTATTGAATTCATTTAACTCCCCTAGTGCTCTGGGACTGGTATTACGATAAGCAATCCAAGAAGATTCAGGGCCTGTGATTTTTTCAAATACATATTTTACTACAAAACTTAAGAACAATTAACAAATAGGGATTACCAAACGCAAACGCATACTTATCGCAGAAAGACAATAATAGCAACAGCAAAACATACATCATTATCATCATCATAATCATCATCATCGTCATCATTGACATCATCCACATCACTACTTTGCTACTACTCTGAGTACTAATACCATCATTAGCACTACTACTACCACAACTACTACTGTGTTATTACTTCTACAACCATCAAAATGATAACGGTCACTTAATAAACACTGATTTCTTTTAATTCAATCATGGACACATATAAACACACCAACAACCACAAAGGGTAAACGCAAAAACAATAGTGTTAAATAAATGAAACAAAATGACTGAACCGAGCAAATAAAGTAATCAAACAGGGAAAACAAAGTAACTGACCGTTGTCATATTATTTGGAAACCTTGCAAGAACAAAGGCATTAATCTAAAAAAAAAATGCTATGGGAGCCACTGTGTAATGAACTTTGTGAGTGACATTTGAAGACAAGAAGCGTACTTTTCTATTTCATATCTTGATTTCAAATACACGATGAAAAATTGAAATAATGGCTAATCTTTTTTTGATATTTACATTTGTTAATATATAATTTGGCATGTAACAGAATTAAGTCAAATGTTTTATCCGATCATCCAAAATCATTGTCACAACCAAAAAGGCAATATTTTCATTCAGCAGTAGATTAATAGTTTCGCATTTTCTTTCTTTTTATTTCATTTTGAAATTCTTGCCAGAAAGTTTGAACATGAGGGCGGTGCCAAAACAAAAGCTGAATGTTTTCTATTTCTCTCTTACAAAAAGAACATTTTCTGAAATTTCAATGCCCATGTTTTTTTTTTTCTAAACAGTACTGGTTACCAGTATCCCACTATTAATTCTAACCTGAAATCATCTTATTTCAATATCTTTTATCTGTCGGATTTTCTGAAAAGTTTTAACCCAATTAACATCCATCGGAAATCTTTCATTCTATTTATTGCCAAAAAAAGTTGGCTCCAGAGTGTCTTGAATTAGTAGATCATAATAAAGTGAGGCTCCTCTTGAAACTGAACATAACACAGACATTACATTAGTTTACATGACTCACCTTCTTCATAACATTTTATTTCTACTCCAGCTTCTCTCAAATACTTTTTCACAGTACATATATAACCGTTACATGTTAAAACATCTGTACTGATGTTATACTTGTCAACAAATGACTGGAAACTCAAAAAATCACAGTTTTCGTCTATAAGATTCCGTCCGCAGTATAAACCATTTTCTACCCAATTTGTATGAAAATTAGATCTGCTCCCAATCCTTAGATTACTATTAGAAAATAAAGGCTTTAAACAAGTTTTTCTGCAGTATTGACACCAACAATCTCATCTATTTCTTTACATGCTTCGAATGCATCTCTCCAGAAATTATTTAACTTATCATGCCCAGGCAAATCAGCATCTAATTCATGAACAATTTCTGCCTTGTAATATAATGACTAGAGTATTTTTTTTTCGTCTATGGTTACTTGATGACAGTCTACGAATCCAAGTTAATTCGAATGAATTCATTTGTTTCCATATATTTGGTATTCCTATATTCCCATGCTGTGTACTTTTTACAGATGTTTTCCGCTTATTTTATCTCTTTTTTTGCCCCATTGTGAAAACCTAAATGTAGATTTCTGAGTTTCGTCAATAATGTAGTCTGGTGTGTTCCGTAGTAACAACTGTAAATGGGTTAGCTTAATCAGGGCCTGTGATTGCTGTGATGACATCCCCGTCTTCTGGATACGTGACGGTGAGAAGAAATCTGAGTCAGTATGGTACTTCGTACATGTGTCGATATCTATCTGTTCCAATCCGACATACTGCCATGCTGAGTTTCAGTTTCTTTGCGTCACATGTTCCTGCAGTCACCTTGTGGCAAGTTGACCCATCAGTGAATAATGTAACAGAGAAACCATGGTGTGGTTTCATAACATGATTGGTTCTCACTTTGCGCGTGTATACAATGCATGGAAACTGAAAGTAAGAGTCCAAAGAAATGCATGCATCATGGCACAGTGCTTCCCGATTTTTTTTCACCTTTTTCCCTCAAATTAAAACTCCTCAACAATCGCACAATGGTTTCTGGAACTGTTCAGTGGATAATTATTCCAGTTTTCAACACCACTTGGATTGCAACTTGAAGCCAGAGTGTGAGGATGGACGGGATGAAACAGAACACTGTCCCTTCAGCAGTCCTGACTGTCAGGGCATGATAGCCATGTGTGGACGGTGCTACTCATTTGTATGGAAGCCCCTTGGATTCAATCGTCATGGTGTAGATATCAACGACGTTATCAACGAACATTGCCATTCTTGGGGGGTGAGGTAAACTGGCCTGTCTGTGTATTTGACTGGCTTGGTGTAGTCCTTAATAGAACAGGACTTCATGGGTGGAGTTTGATTCAATTTGGGTTGGTATGTTCTCCAACGACTTATCATTGCCTACTATGTACTGGCATGAAATTCTACACGGCAGAACTGTGATTTTTCATTCATCTCGTATATCTGGTAATTCATGCGTGCACCATGGGACTGTATTTTGTTTTAATTTATTGTACCTCGGCTTTATCGCATACGAGCGCTCTGAGTGCATGATTCCCCCTGGAACAACAATGGTTCGTACGGTCTGTGCATTTTCAACAAACTGGACCAGCGCACAGTCATTTCATGCAAAGCCAGTTTTTTTTCATTAAACACCACCAATTTGTTGACTTGGCGACAAGATCATTTGACGTCGTGCCTTGGTGGTCATGTGACAAACACAGTTCTTCTGTGTGGGTTTTTCATCAGTTACAAGGATGTAGCCAGGAATACACATCTTGTCATTTTTATCTTCATAAATCCCATTCACATATAGGACAGGAGCACACAATGGTAATCCCAACATTTACATGCAATGATCACATTACTGTACTGTCATACACTCTGGTGTGCAATTTCATATCTGATTGTCAAGATACCAGTGACGAATCATTCTGTTCACATCCTGTGTGCATGACAAAGTTCACATGCACTAATGGCCAGTGTATTTCGTACACTAACGTTTGTGATCAGACCCCCCCAGTGCCCAGATCACTCCGAAGAACGAAGCTGTGATTCATATAGAAAAAAGGAGTATAGACGCTCCGTTCTTTCCTTCCCCAGCTCTGGTCAATTTTGATGGCATCATTACGTTTAGCTCAATTCAAATGAATTCTAATGAGTCCTGTCCAGACAGCCATTACCGTTGTCCAGGTGACTTCAATGACTGCCTGCCCGTCTACACACGATGCAATGGGATGTACGACTGTTTGGACCGCATGGATGAAGAGGAATGTGAAGACATGATGTGTCCAGGGTTTTTCAGATGCAGAGCATCTACAACCTGTCTACACGCTGACCACCTGTGTGATGGCTGGCCTCACTGTCCAATGCATGATGATGAGATAGTGTGTGACACAAGTTGTCCTGTTGGCTGTCTGTGTCAAGGTCACACGTTCCGTTGTCCCCGGCCTTTCTCCACGTCACGGTTTCCAGACATTCGTTCTTTGGATGGAACCAGTTCTGGAATAACACTTTCTGATGTGAGTCAGAATACTTACCTCATCCACCTTGTTCTTGCTCAGTGTTCCTTGAAAGTCATCCCTGCGATAAAATTGTCAAACCTGAAATTTCTTGACCTCAGAGGGAACAAGCTGAAACAACTGAACATGACTACTTTTCTTGAATTGCACAATTTAAAAACATTGTCACTTTCCCATAACCCTATCGCCTCCCTTTACAGTGATTTATCATCTGTTGTTCAGAATCGTAACCTTATGTCAGTAGATCTGTCATTTGCCGCACTGACAGTGTTTGATTCTCGAGTCTTTATGCAATTTGTCAACCTACGGAAGCTCAATTTAACGCTAAATGATATCCATACCATCACTCCCAGTGGACTTCAGTTCACGCCACATCTAACTGAACTTTACATAGAGGGCAGCCCAGTTGAAAATTTCCCGCCAGACATGTTTAAAATATACTTACTCTTTGGGTGTTGTTTGGACGGACAACTATAAGATATGTTGTCCCCAAATTCTCTTCAATAATTTTAAGGATGCCTCTTGTCATGCCCCCAGAGACGAACTTTCCTCATGTGAAGATCTGTTACAATCATGGGCCTATCGGGGGTTTCTTTGGCTGACTGGTTGTATGTCGATCAGTGGTAATGTCTTTTGTTTCTGTGCACGTGCTATAGCGAAGAGTATGACTCGGTCAAGTGGATTCAGTGTGTTTGTCCTAAACCTTACGATGGCTGACTTTCTGATGGGTGTCTACATTGCAATCATTGGAATAGCTGATGAACAGTTCCGTGGCAGATATCTGCAGTTTGATGACACGTGGAGAGACAGCACAGTCTGCAAGATGGCTGGTTCTCTGTGTCTGTTGTCCAGTGAAGTGTCTGCTCTGATCATCTGTCTGATCACACTGGACCGTTTTCTGGTCCTCCATTTTCCATTTAGCACCTTGCGATTTAAGAGACTGTCAGCAGCACTGGCCTGTCTGACGACTTGGACCATTGGCTGGATTCTGATCTTACTGCCTTCACTCCCCATGCTGTCACACTGGGAATTCTTATAGCCAGACAGGCATCTGCATTCCATTACCAGTAACGAAACAAGACTTTAAAGGAAAACAATACTCGTTCAGTTTATTTATAGTCCTTAACTTCGCTCTCTTCTTATTTGTCTCTGCTGGTCAAGCGCTCATCTATCGATCTATCCAGAACAATGCCCTCAAGACTTGCACCACCAAAGTATCACAGGACATGACAATAGCCCAGCGACTGATCACTGTTGCAGTGACAGACTTCATGTGCTGGTTTCCCATAGGACTGTGTGGGATGTTGGCATTGGCTGATACTCCCATTCCTGGTGAGGTCAACGTAGCATTGGCTATATTTGTATTGCCTCTGAACTCTGCTATTAATCCCTTCATGTATACCTTCAACACACTGGCAGAAAAACGGAGGCGATCCAACCAAGCCAAACTTCTAAAGTGGTTGGAATCTCACTCTGAGATAGTTCTTACTCATCAGACTTTGGTACAATAGTTTTTTTTTTTAAAATCTTTTTTGTGGCATCAGTTATCGGATCAATGGAGCACCTACGGCGGTGATTTTTAATTTTCTTCTTGTCCTTTTTCCCCATAAGGTCGAAATCCACCTCTTCATTTTTTGGTGATTTACACTGTCCTCTTCATCTGCCAAAAAAACAAAAACAAACAAAAAAGCAATTTCCAATACTAGCTCTTTTCCCCCCTCCAACCAGCCCCTCACACACCATGCATAGTCTGTTTGTTTCTCTTACAAATGGACATAGCCTTGCTGATTTTAGTATTTTAGCATTTGAAACAAAAATGTCTGGGTTTGTTAATGTTCTAATGTGTGGTGTACCGGCACTCTCACACTGATAATGTGCTGCTTATGCAAAGAGAACAACATAAATGAAACAAAAGACTGACTACTTAATTAGTTTTCTTCTCTTTCAGGTTTCCCCCAAGAGAGAGAGAGAGAGAGAGAGAGAGAGAGAGAGAGAGAGAGACAGACAGACAGACAGACAGACAGAACAGAGAACATAATGCTACTTTGAGGCAAGTCGTGGGGATCACGAGGTGCGATATTCCGTTTGGCATTCAAATGTTAAGTATATGTGAGAGATAGGGCTACGAGAGAGAGAGAGAGAGAGAGAGAGAGAGAGAGAGAGAGAGAGAGAGAGAGAGAGAGAGAGATGGGGGAGGGTGAGAGAGAGCGAGAGAGAGAGAGAGAGAGAGAGGGAAAAGCAAGGGAGGGAGAGGGAGGGAGAATTGTGAATTCTTGAACCCATTCTCATCTATATAATAAGGGAGCTCTCTCTCTCCTCTCTCTCTCTCTCTCTCTCTCTGTGTGTGTGTGTGTGTGTGTGTGTGCGTGTGTGTGTGTGTGTGTGTGTGTGTGTGTGTGCGCGTGTGTGTGTGTGTGTTTCAGGCTGAAGTTGCGGCAAGGAGAATCGACGGATCGTCACGAAACTTGGCACGAAGCTAGAAAGACATCTCCCGAGTAACATAGGGTCATTGGAAAGTTTCTACGACAGTTATTTTATGACCGTTAAAAACCAATACAACACGTACCCCCCCCCCCCCCTGGATAACATAGGGCCATTCGGTAGTTTTTTATGACCGTTATTTATCACCGTTAAAAAGCGTTATTTTCTAAATTTAGACCTTTCTTGATGAAAGTTGGTGTACAGGTGTGGTTTTAAATGCTGAACAATGATATACAACTTACACGAGACGAAACTTAAATGGACCGTAAAAAATCCGTTATGATATGAATTTAGACCGTTCTTGATGAAATTCGGTATACAGATGAAGTTTTACACGCTGAACAATAATATACAACTTACACGAACAGAACTTAAAATCAAGCGTTAACAACCGTTATCATATATATTATGACCGTTCTTGATGAAATTGGGTAT